>JAAGAY010006700.1:8471-51616 GCA_011801015.1 Ardeotis arabs | reverse complement strand
GAAACAAGATCAACCTTCCCAAATGCTGAAGCCCACATGGGGGAAAGAACAACAGCTGCTAAAATTGATTTTTTTTTTTTTTTTTTTTTACTTACCTGATCTAAATAATAGCAGCACTTAGGGAATAAGCCCTCTGCCACTGTCTTGCTTCAGCATCCTATGAACCCAAGGAAACCTTGTTCTGGCTGAGCTGGAGCACAAGGCCTAGGAAGATGCAGATGTGGTGTGAAGATCTTATTGTTTTCAGCAGCTCCACTCTGAAAGGCATTGAGGACAGATAGAACTGGGATCTCAAAACGGTATTTTTTACAAGCACCTGCCTCAGTGTTTAGGAAGATACATATAGAAACAAAGAGTCAGAACACATTGCAGATGAAAGTGAGCAGAATTAGAAAAGATGGATGAAAATACTTACGCAAATAAAGCTTTCAGCCCTGTCAGGAAACTCACCACAACACTCATTTATTACTTTATTAAGACAGCAGATGGCAAACTGCTAATGAATGTGAAAGACAGTTTTTATAAACAAACAAAAAGATGCTAGAGGAAGCTAGAAGGGAAGAACAGCTGAATTGGGCAAAGCCATTCAAAGTCTCAGGTAAATCTGCTGTGGAAGGCAGGAATAGCAGTGAGGCTGCAAAAGCTCAAACCAGGAAGACACCTGAAGATGTTTGGTGTTGGCAGTTTCCAGAAAAGACTGCCAGGCTCAGTGATCAGCGCTCAGACTCTCTCTCATGGATGTGCAGAGTGCAAGACTAGGGAAGTGTGGGTTTTTCAGATGCAATCACCTGAAGTAATAGGCATATTAAGCACCACTTCTCAATATAAGGAAAATTCTAAAAAACTGAGGATCCTCAAGTTCTAGACTACAGTGTAGATTTCCCTCCTTTGACCAGTTGGTCTGTCAGTTTCACACCAGCCTCCATGGCCAGTTTATCCAGATGGACCACATGGAGACCAAGCAGCACAGGAATTCTGTGTGGGAATCTGCCACAGATCTCCTTCCTGGAGAAGATGGTCCATAAACTCTTCAGAAAAATGAAGTCATCTCTTTTTCAATTGCTGCTAAAATCAGAAGCACAGACAGGTCATTGCAGCCAAACGAAACTTCCCTGTTCAGAGGAAAACCCCAGGTGAGGCTGGATGGCTTTATTGCTAGTGCAATTTATAGAATCATAGAATGGTTAGAGTTGGAAGGGACCTTCAAAGGTCATCTAGTCCAACCCCTCTGCAAGTAGCAGGGACATCCCTGACTAGATCAGGTTGCTCAGAGCCTCATCCAACCTGGCCTTGAATGTTTCCAGGGATGATTATGCTCCATAAGTATAACAGGTCTCAAAATATTGATCCAAAGGAAAGAAGCATTTCACACATTTAAAAATCTGCCTTTCCCCCGTGACAGTGTATCTTTAAGCCACCTGTGACAGCTGCAATGCTCAGGAACACCAAGGGAGAGTTTATATGATTTTTCTCCAGGTCTTCTAAGACACTGCGTGGTGTCGTGAGGAAGCTGAAGATGGAACACCTTTTGTTGTAGTACCACAAGATGTAAATATGTGAGAGATTAGAATTAGCAACATTACAAACCAAAAGCCACAATGACGGAAGCTGCAAGACTAAATGGCAATGGGAATTATATTGAGAATAACTGAATACTTAGCTTAAGGGAAAAAACACTCCAGAGAGTTGGCAGCTGTAAGCTGTCCCCAGACCTCTTTAGGAGAAGCAGTTCCAAACAGGAAAGCAGAAACCTGTTGCACATCAGCAACCTTAACCATGTCCTGTGGGAATGCCAGAAAAATGCACATTTGCTGGAGAAGTATGAGTGCTCATGGTGACAAACTTTTGAAAAGTAACTGAGGAACTCACTGCCACAAGATACTGTTGAATCTAAGGCTATAAAGGGCATTGACTTGGGATAATAAAGGGTTCAAAATGAATCTTCCCTTCTAAACTGTGTGGTGGTGTTTATCACTGTAATTTTCTCTGTAGCGTCTGATCACAGCCAGGGCAGAGGAAAGCTGTCAGGTAGGAGAGATCACCGTGGCTTTAGCTACTGCAGGATACATGTATGTGACATGGCAACAACAGAGTTGATTGCCAAGGCTTTGTCCCCAGTTCTTGGAGACACACAGGCACACTGAGGGCAGAAAGAGCCGGCTCTCACAGGAGGTTGAAAAGGAGCCTGGAGTAGCTCATGCAGATGTTGCTGACGCTCAAAGAGGAACCTCAGCCAGGAGGGACTGTGTGCCATAGCTCAGGAGCTGGGGTAGCAAAGATGGGAGAAAATTACAGGGAGCTGGCTCAAGAACCTGCATATACTTTCTGGTCCCCCACACAAAAGAAAATAAAAAGCAACTCCATAACCCCTCACTGAGTAACTGAGGAATGCAGGAAGGCAAGCAGGTTGAGAAGTAGGCCTTTCATGCACTATAATAAGCTGATCTGACGTCTCGTTGCTCGAGTTGACACTTATTACTGGAAATCTCAGCTTGTTTTTTTTACCATGAACAAGTCCTCTCTCAAATTTCCTCAGATTTCTTCCTGTCAGGTCACTTCACTATTTCTTTGAAATAAAGACAGCCTTGTAAATAAACGATAGCCAAGATGCTTCCCAGTGAGATAAGACAAGCCCTGTCAGGAGAAGAAATGAGGATTTGGTGCAAAGTCAACAAGCAGCACGTCTTTTGTTGCAATTGCTAACTAAGTGTAATTAACTTCCTGATGAGGTGCAGGATCTTAGGAACTGATTGGCATTATAGACTAATAATTATTCATGAGAAATTAAAAGACACTACTTACAGGGAACTGAATGCATTAAAAAAATTTTAAAAGCTCACTGAAGCAAACACACCCGTGATCCAAGGCTACAAATGAATTGTCAGACTGATTGCTTCTGGGCAGAGTGGTGGTGGGGAGTGGAGGGAAACCAGCTCCCCTAACTTTATAGCTCCAAGTGAGGTATCGAGCCTCAGGGAACTGCCAGGCTCTGGAGGGAGAGTGGTGCAGCCCACCCCATGTCAGAATTGTCCTGCAAAACTTCTGCTTACCAAGAGGGATATTAAAGAGGTTAGGAGGTGAATCCCATGGGTGTTTCAGGGAAACTACTGGTCTTTGGTGGGGTAATTCCTTCATCTCCCTGAGATACCTCATCATGTCCCAGGATGCCACTGTGCACAGAGGCTGGGGTGAGGGATGGAGGCAACAACTAAGACATCTTTACTGAGATCATTAGCCACATGCTCCACAGACACAAAACAGCTCTGGAAAAGAGAATGTTTGGAGAGCAAACTGCATATCAGGGCAGTCACAGCATCAGGATGGAGCAGGCTCTGGAGAGTATGGAGAACTCATAACTTACAAACTAATAGGATCTTTATGGACACAAGGCTCTCCTAAAAAGCCCTGCAACAACGCCTGCTGGACTCAGCCTGGTCAAAACCATGAGAGTGGCTAATGCCTGTTTAGTTTGAATCAGTAGAGCAGCATCAGGGAGAGAGTGGGTTTTTTTGCTAGACACAACATCTGAAAGCACTCTCCCACCCCATCAGATTGTCTAATGCAAGAGAAGAGCAGTTCACAAGATGAGCACTGATCGCTTGTGTTTGCTGAGGAGCCCTCAGTTAAGTGGCTGCCACTGTTTAGGCTTCACCTTCCAGCAGGGGAGGCTGTTCAGAGCTCATATCAGATCTTAGTCAAGTTTTCTTCTAAGCCTAGCCTGGGCCAAGTGCTCTCCTTTGTGGGCTCTGACCTGCTGCTCTAAGAGGGACAGCCTGTTCATCGTGTCTCCAAGTCATTGAAATGCCTCTTCAGTCTTTCATCAGTGTGTTGCTTTGGTGATCTGATTTGGTTCCACCAGGATAAAACCAAGTGATCTCTGATCTCTTTGGACTCAGACATATAGCAGAACACACAATGTTAGGATAAAACAAAATAAAACCTTCTCAGGGGGGAACACAAAACTGGAGTTCTTATAATGAAATACAGTTTGAGGCTTCCTAGTTTTTTTCTTGACTCCTCAGCTGATGAAAAAGGATATTGGCCTTGCATCTTGATTTTCCTGGAAATAGGATTTGGTGGACTTGTGATATCATATTCCCAGCCAGTTTAGTAGAAAAATGAAAGCGCAAAACCACAGCTTGGAGACTGGGACAGCTATGTAAATCTGATTGTGAGATGGGACATTCCTGCAAATCATGATTGTTTGAAACATCCTGAATTTGCAACATCTGCCTGGTGCCATGCCAGAGTGGGTCTGGCTGCAGTGCATTCCCCAGCCACGGCAGCAGCTGAGATTTTCTTCCCGATTCCACTGTAGGGTCCAGCTCCATGGCTTTCTCACTGTCAAGATTCTCACATCTCCCGGTTTTAGATGACTGCAGCATCATTGGGAATTCCCTACATTTAGCCTTAATTACGACATCGTAAATTAAAGGCTAATCAGCAGCAGCAGTACCAAAGTCTCCAGGACTCCTCCAGCTCTGAGGAGATCCAGGCACATCTGAACTGTCTGTACCTTGCTCCTTGCAGAAGGGTCTGCCTGATTATAATTCAGCTATTGCCAGTGAATGGCAGGTCAAAGAGCCTTTTGGGCAGGAGTCTAACAAGAGCACTGGTGAGCACACCTGGCACGTGCTGCTCCACACCGCTGTCAGGTTGACAAGCCCTGTGGCAGCTCCAGGTGTTCACATAAAGTGTCAGATGTAAAAAGAAAACATTAATTTGGAAGGTACTGACCTAACAATGCAATCAGGGCATTTCTAGTACTTGTGCCACTCACCCAGGGAAATGAGTCAGTAGAGGAGAAGAAATTGCTCATATGCAACAAACCAGAGCTTAATCTCTTGAAGATGAGCTGATTGGGTGGATACCCAGTGCCCCAGCTGCATCCCCTACATCTCTCTGGCACATCACATCATTATTTTATAAATGGACACCTGGTAGTGAGGAAGAAGGTGAATTTGCCTGGCTGTTTCAGTCCTGGACCAGCACAGTGGGAACACTGCTGAACAGGAAGGTTTAAACATATTTTAATCATGCCCAGCAGAAAGTGTGTCAGATTAAAACAATGCAACCCACTTTTGGATACACACCAGCCTCTGGTCTGTGCTGGATGCCTCCATTCAGCCTTGAATGCACAAATATCACTGCACAAGGAAATATGTAAGAGGGGTGACAAAGGAATTGTAACAAAGGAATTGCATAAACCAGCTATAAGGAGGCTTCTGCTCCATTTTTTTAAGTGCCAAGGATCTCTGTTTAATGCTCCCTCCTCTGCTTACCAGTCAAGAGAAAACAGCTAAGAAGGAAAAGATAACCAAAAGCAACTGTCAGCACTTCCCTTCCTGTTCAGTCTTTCCTTCCTAAAACAGCAGCCCTTGGACCTGGGGCCTCTCACTACAAGCCATGGGTAACCAAGGCAAGACACACCTGAAAGGATCAACTATATCCTCAGAGACACTCGCTCCTGTGATGTAAAAAGCCAGTAGAGCCTGAAGAACCAATTGCATTATGCATCCTTCCTTGTCCTCTCCATCGCAGCCTTTCTCTATAGGGGCTGGCAGCTGGAGCTGTTGCAAGGTGCACATCCCTCTCCAGCACCAGTCCCTATACTTCACAGCCACCTCTTACATGTCAACAGCAATAGATCCTCACAGCTGCCCCCATGCAGCGAGCCTTGACAGTCCTGCTCCAGTGAATGCATGAACCAGGCATGTAACATGTAATGGTTTAGCCCCACTCAGCAGCTGAAATACCACACAGTTGCTCACTCACTCCCTCACTATTCTACCCCTCCTCACCTTGTGGGATAAGGAGGAGAACTAGGAAACAAAAGAAGGCAAAGCTCCTGGGGTGAGATAAAAACAGTTTGAGAGAATAACCAAGGAAACAAAGACAGAGATAGAAACCAGAACCAATAAGAGAAAATACTGAAGCAGGTAACTCACAGTGCCACAGCTCACAGGGGATCCTGATGCCCAGCTCCCTTCCCAGCAGCAGCACCCTCCCCTCAGCCCCATCCCCACTTTATACACTGAGCATGGTGTCCCAGGGGATGGGATGGCCCTTTGGCAAATTAGTAAATTATCCCAGCCCTTAGCTAAGTACTAAACTATCCCAGCTCTGTCCCCCAGCCACAGGTGCCACCAGCTCCAGCTCCTCTTGCAGCTCAGGTGAAAATTAACTCTGTCCTAGCCAGAATTAGGACAGTAATAGCAGGGGCAACCACAAGTACAGAGGTGAAAATAATCCTGGAGCCTGTCCTCCCTGAGGTGCCTTATTCCCAGTGTCTGCTGGTCTCCTCATCTAATAATCTGTTCTGCTTCCTGGCATCATGCAAATCTTCTTGCTCCTCTCATCACCTCCTTCTCCTCTCTATCCTTCTATGTTTATTGGCTCTAAGGTGACCAGAGATAGCTGTGCTGGTAGCAAAGCACAGTCCCTGTTCTTCCACCGCATCTTACTTACAGTTATTCCTAACATTGCAGATTATGCTGTTTGAAAACTGCGCAGTGCTAAGTACTGTCAGAAATCCCTCCTGGTTGAATTTTAATTAACAGAGTATTATGGGAATAGTGACTAGGGGTCTGGTCCTCTGCAAAGAATGCATACACCAGATCCATTACTCATTGGATTCTGCCTTGGGGGTCTCCACATACTCTTTTAATTTCTGCCTAGCATCCGTTCTTTTGGAGAGGAGAGATGTCTTTCCAAAATGCACTATCATTTAACTGATATATGCCAAAGCACTTTCTCTGGGCCCACAAGCTTTAAATCAATGCAACATCAAGTACTGCACTGTTCTTCACAGGTGTCAACCATAGTAGGGAACAGCAGTACTGACTGATGTCCCTTTGCAGCCCTGCCTGGATCTCCTGCAGTTGCAGGGCAGTGCTGGGACCTTGACTGTCTCTCCTGGACCCTTTGGGACAGGCAATCTTGCTGACCAACAGGTCTGACACATGGTCCTGTTGGCTGCACTGTCAGTTGAGCCTGATGCTTGCAGAATCTTGTGCGTGAAGGAGCCTTGTCGCACAGTACTCTCCCTAACAGTGCTCTCCAAGCTGGCATTTAAGCCCTGCTCCAGCCTCTTTTTCTGTAGGATTGATGCAAGCTCCCTCTTTACCCTTGCAGAGATCATGTTCTTCTTGTGCTTCAAGACCATTTTGGCTTTGATAACTTTCTACAAGCAGTGATAGCCTATTCCATTTCGGGGGACTGGGTAAAACCACCCCTAAAGCAAGGTATAAATCAATAGGATGGGATAGGGCAAAGGCAGGAATAGAGGTAATTGGACAATCATAAGGCTGGAAAGGAGACAGGCAGATTTCCCAGAGGAGCTAGCCAAGAGTAATACATGTGTAGGTTTACAAAAGAGCTCCTGTAAATGGAGATAACAGATGTGGTGGTGAATATAGCCTTTGTCAGTGCAGCATAATTGAGATGTTCAATGGCTTCATGAAAATATGTGGACTCCTAATTGCTTTAGCACCTGCATTCCTCGGCTAGCGCAAAGCTACAAACCTTCAAGGAGATAAAAAAAAAGGCTGAAAGTTTCCTGGCTTGCAGGCAGCCGCTTTTTTTCAGCTCCCTTGGGAAACTGTGCAGTCCTAGCAAGTCCACTTGGCAACTGCTCACCGTTTTGCTGTGGGAAGCAAACAGGAGATCACATTGGGTCCTGCAAAATGAGCAGAAAGGTTGAATCTTTCTTCTTCCAGTTGGTCACGGTGGCAGTCTGTGAGGCAGAATTCTCCATGCTGAGGAGGAGTGAAATGATCATGTCAGGTCACGGTCCTTGCGATTCCTAAACACAGCAGTGTCCTGAAAGTTGTGTTCCAACACACACAGTGAGTCCCACGGAGAACTCATGGTTCCAACCAAGTATTGCTGATTTATATAATTAAGATACTTGTGTTGTCTCACACCGTGCTGTCAACCCTTCCGGCATGACATGGCCGGGCGTGTGGCACAGATCTTCACTGCCCAGCCCTCACTACCCCAGGCTGAGGCTTTTGGTGCCTTTCTCAAGAGGATGTCTTGAAACCCCAGCTCCTGAAGTACCAGCTCAATTCTTCCCATTTTCTCTCACATGACAGGTGAGACCCTTGATGTACTTTCTGAACTGTGATCCCTGTTTTCAATTTGTGTTTCTCCTTTGGCCTTCCCTTATTTCCAGCAAAGGCTTAAAGACCCTTGTGACAGAGAACTTTCCAAGGAAAGCTTTCACTTCCCAATATCTGCGGATCTACACCTCAGCCACCACATTTTTTTTTATTCCTTTGCAGACTGTACTTTGCTGACCTTCCCACTAACTGTATTCTCCAGCCATCAGTGACATTCATTATTTCTGGATGGAAAAATATGAAAGAAGAAAAAACTCTTTCAAGTTGCACAGATGGGGCTATCTTGTCACTAATCTGAGGAGGAAAAAAAAAAAAAAGCAATAACCAAAGCCTCCCCACACATGTCTCTGAGCAGTTTGAAAGGAACAGGACTCCTGTGATGTTGCCAATACCATGCAGCTCTGCAGGTACCTGCAGCAGAGGTTTTAGAGGTGCAAGCTGCAAACAAAAATGATCCAGCTTTAATGAGTTACCTTAGTTTCCTTAAATTTTACTTAGTATAATCCCCTCTAATGAGTTCCTTCTCCTCAACAGAATAAGGGTTACAGATACTGTTTCAGGTCCTGATTCATCCTATAAGTGAAGTAAAATATAGGAACTTAAAACTACGTACAATGTGGGTCTGCTTATGAAAAGCAGACTTTCTGGCTTACTAGAGCTGCCCCCATTGTGAGTATTGATACCCCTGGCTCACTGTAATGCCCATTAGGAGATTCCATTAGGAAGAAGGCTCCGGAGCTCTGCCGTGCTGCTCTGATACTGGTTCAAGGTCATTGATGAGGATGTGGCAGAGGATGCTGCTGGAGATGTGACTGTGAAGCACTGAGATGGAGGCACCAGCTAGTGTGTGTTACCCTGCTTTGATGGCACACACATGTCTGGGTGACTCTGCTTCTTCAGGCACAAGCCTCTGAGCTGACACAGTGCTGACTCTGTAGGAAAGGGATTGCCTTAGTACTGCTCCAGCACCCCAGCCAGCTGTGCTACCGTGCTCAAAGATTTAACCCCACAGGATTGTGCCTCCAGGTTAAAGAGGCAGCAGGGCTAAATCTTGCTTTCAGCCTTCAAAGCATACAAATATATTAGATGGATCCTGAATTCAGCATCCCATGCATGTCCAACTGGAAGAGATTTACTAATTATTTAAGGCTCTCCATAAGCCTTTTCTCTTATAACTGCTTTCCAAAGTATTTGCCAAGCACACTGTGCACAGCCCCCTCCCCACACCCACACACGGCATTTCATTTCAAGCTATGCTAATCCATAGCTCTTCCTGCAGTCATGCAGTGTTCAGTAATATTTTATTTATCATAGGCTTTAACTTCAAAATGTAACCTTTTTGTAGCTTGAAAGGTGTCTTCTTGAGAAGGTGATGCTTCTTTCTTGCCTTTAGGCTCTGTAGGAATATTCTTCTGAATCTTAAGCTTTTTCCACTTCTATTGGCTTCCATTTCTTGCTATTTCCTGTGTCTGGCCATTATATTAGACCTGGTGGGTTCTTCTTTTTGTTTTAATTAATTCCAGTCTATGAAGAATGTTTATTAGATTTACACACTGGCTTTGGATGAGGTTTTATGCCTCTGTTTGGATCAAGTAAAGCCAAGAAGACAGAAAAGCAAAACTATTTTGGGCAAGGTTATTAAACAGTTTTTTTTCCATTAGATTAGGCTCTTTCCATAGACAGGCTTTTCTGAGAACATCTCAGCTTAGAAGACCTCTAGCTCTATGGATGCAATGACCATCCCAGAGGTCAGATGGGCCCTGGCTATCCCAAATTTGTACCGCAAATGCCTGCCAGCAAAAGCCCCTTTCATCCACAGAGTGCACTGATTGCAGTTGTCAGTCACCCAGCAGCAGTGGACCACTTAGTCCTCTGAGACTTCATGGCAGGTTCCCAAGCTCTCTTTTTAGAGGGAAAGGGGACAAGGGGTCTTCTTTCAGGGGTTCTGTAGCCCCAGGGGCATAGTCAAATAAGTTGGCACTCCATTGTGTTATATTCATGCTTCTCATCCCTGGCTCAAGCCTCGGAGGAGTTAATGCCCCACTTGAGTCCAGGAAGACACTTTCAGCTTGCTTTCCAATTGGTTTCATTCCTTTGAGAGTATCAGGTGTCCATGGCACATGCATAATTTATAAAACTCTTCCCTGCCTGCTGGGGGAGAGGAGGGAAGATATTACTGAGGGTCTGAAAGGTTATGCCACCCTCCCTCCTTCACCTCCTGTGAAAGAAGCCAAGAAACTTTGACATACAACTTTGTGTTCTGCTCTCAAAAGACACTCCAATGTCAAGGTAAAGCATAAGTTGTTCCAGGAACAGCTTTTGTCTGGTCTCACTACTCCCTTGCCCTTTGCAGATCTTTCTGGGCTGGGTTAGAGCCGTAGAAGGTCCCTGCAGATGCTGTTTTACTTCTTAAACATTTCAAAGCAGAATGATGTTATTTTAATTATCTTTTTTTTTTTTTCTTTCAGTCCCTTCATGAAGGAGAATGCTTTGTACAAATAGCAAAGCTGAGGACTGTCTTGGTGTAAAGAATCTCCCCACATCTCTCTGCCATGCATTCCTCCTCTGTTTTGGTGAGGCAGAGGGAAGGATGGAGCCTGGAGGGACCCTCTCTCCCTGTGTTGCTGGTTCTCTGGGCTGTTCTATGGGCTTTGATGGGGTAAAACCCAGTACAGCAGCCCATCTTGGGGAACTTGAGCCTGTATCCAGACTAAGAAGCTCAGTGAAGCCAGGAAATGGCTAAGTATTCTCTGGCAATTGCCCACACCATCTGATCAGCAGCATACTTTGTGGCACAGGTTTGAGCTGTGCTAACCAGGACTCTCTCAGGCAGTGCTCAGGGATGGCTCAGGGGCTAGCACAGACCAGAGACCATTCCCACTGAGCTTTTTGCATTCAACTCCTCTTTCTGTGGAGTTCAGTGGTATGGCTATAGCCATGGTACACAAAAGCCAGGTCTGGAAACAATCCTGGGTGTGTTTAATTTCCAAAAGAGTCACACCATGGTTATCTATTAAGCTTGCAGTTCTGAAAAGTGCAATTCAGTAGCCTCCCTGCACTGGAGCAGGCCTGTATATAGGGGCCTAAGAAATCGACCCATTTTATGTACACAGGGACAGCATACTTCAACATCAGATCTTTCTCATTCCTAACCCAATTACACTGCCAAAAAAGCAAGACATCAACAGAGCAATGCGGAACAAAGCCAAGAGAGATGTTGTTTCATAGCTGCATGCAACATGCTCCATGTATTTGTACTGCTGTAGGTATGGTATGTAAAAAATACAAATTAAATATTTAAAAATTATTGAACTGTAGAGTACTGTTTCTCCATTTTCAGCACTCATTATAAACAAATACTATACTAGACACAAATACTACACCAGACACACCACACCCTCCCCTCTGGTACATGGAGATTCATCAAGATGCAAACACAATCACATTTCGCCCGTGACCGACAGCAGTTTGGTGACGTTAATTAGCGCTTCCCAGCGTATTTCAGCACAACGGACAGCTCCGTTTCCAGCAAAAGGCAGAAGGACATCACAAAAAAAAAAATGAGTAACTTTTTTTTTTTAAAATCTAGTTAGACACATAAAGATGCAAATAAGCACCCAGTAGGATTTTTAAAAGCACATAATCCCTGATAATTTTGTGGGAGGAAGGTGCCTGAATATAGATAAGAATCTAGCTTTAAATTCCTAAGCATTTACAGAATAAATCCCAATAGATGCCTACCTACTCTGTTAGATACCTACACATATTTTTCTTCCCCAGGACCAGTTTAAACATGAGCCTCTGCTAGTCCACAGAGACGCTGCTTCGGTTGCTCTAGGACTCCTGGCAGACAGCAGCAGCACCGGGAGGGAAACCTTGAAGTTTCTGTGAAACAGCACTTCTTGTGATTCCTGTTAGGAATGTGTCTCTGCTGAAGGCGTAATAACTGACTGGTGCAGCAACAGCTGAAAGTTCTGGCATTGTAATAGTCAAATTATCTGCAAAATGCATGCATAGTCATTACTCATTAATTAATCTAAATAATTGACTATTTCAGAAGTATGCCTGATCTGCCTCTTCTGCAGCTGCTTCATTTGCTGATCTATTGTTCTGTGGACACATATTAGAAATATTTGTGAAATGCACAAAATATTTAGTGTTTGAGTATTGCATGAGTAAATATGCTTTTTATTCAAATACTCCAGAAACAATTAATTAACACCATAGCCTCAAAGAAGAGAGCTGTTCATAAATCATTGTCGCTAAACCAACCTGTTCCGGTTGCTGGAACGAAATAGTTAGTAGTCTTAGTTGCACAGCCATAGCTGAGTCTTCTAGGACTCGTATTAGCAAACAAGGACCTTGATAAATATCTTCTTTGAGAAAAAAAAAAAAAAAGCTTTCAGACAGTTTACACTCCAAGACTTGTAATGCGTGCTCCATGAGATCCAGGCTACCACACATGGTTTGTGAGGCTCCCACTCTCTTTAAGAGCAAAAGGCAGGCTCTGTAGTGACCTGTATGAGGTTCAATCCTGCCAACAGCCCCATTACGTGCATTTTGTGTTGTAGCATGTTTTGCTCTCTGATTTATAGGACATATCTTCCATATTTATTTTGGTAAACCAAATCTCTGAGAGGACTTTAAACAATGACAAAAAATGAATAGCAATTAGACCAATTAGACTCAGGCATGCTCAGATTAGCTGGGTGAGAAGCTCCCCACGCCTGATCTGCTTTGCACAGAGGCAAGTTGAGGGATTGCAGAGTCCAGCTAAATTCCCCTGGCTGTCCATGGCCTCCATCACCTCCCTCCTCCCTCAGTCCCCTGGACCATGTTGCTGTGCTGTGAGAAGACGCGAATACCTGGCTTCTCCATAGGGGAGAAGCACTCTCTGGGCTGACGGATTAGGCAAGATTCACTAGAAGGGTTCATTAGAAGGGAGCAACAACAATTACCTTGACCACTCTATGCTGATAAGGTCATAGGGAATGTGATCTTAGATCTAAATCTGCTGTCACAAACTTCCCACTCCTCTTTTTTTTTGGAGTGGCCAAAGGACTTTTAATCCTGACTCTGTGCTCTTAGCTAGGCCACTGTCAGGGTCTTCTCCATCCACTCCAGGGTGGCTTGTTTAGAGCAGGGTGTCAGCAATGGTATTGCAGGGCCTGGTTCATGGGGAGTATTTTCAGAAGAATGACATTGACTTGGAAGAAGGTTAAATGGTTATTATTAAGCTTATCATTTTCATAATTTTGTTTTTCTAACTTCTCTTTTATCATTCCAACCACTATGTGATTTTATGATTTTCATCCTAGCTTTGTAGATACAGGCAAGTGGATAGTTTGGATATGATTTATGCAAAAATGGACCTATTAGGGTTTGTTACCTGGTAATACCAGAGCCCTTCTTGATTGCAGAAAAAAAAAATCAGTCTGTTGTAAATGCAATGATCCCTAGGACAGCCCTTCCAAATATCATGGGGAGAGACATCAAGCAAGGAAATGATCACAGGTCCAGCACAGTTTGTGGTGGGAAGAGGTTACCAACTGCAGTCATTAAAACAACAAAAAAGGAAAAATATCTTCTTCCAAGAAAATAACTCCCTGCAAAGGAGTATACTGCAATTTCTGGGAGCTTCAATGTGTATTTTAAAATCAGGTTTGGGAATCCAGCCATCTGTCCAAATATTGAAATTCATCAGCCGTTTCAAGTGGGAGTTCATCAGGCAAAAACATCCGAGGGAGCTCCCACGCCTGCTGCGTTACTGGGCTTGGGCTGCAGCTAAACGCCATTGACAGTTGTCTTCCTCTTGATCTTAACTTTTTTTTTTTTTTTTTGGCTGCAAATCATCTACGAGTGTGAGCAAAACCTAGGTGCCAGTTTGGCATGATCACATGCCATGTGAAACTACTGCAGGTGATAACAGGATTGCCCATGTGGATGAAGACAGGAGAAAGAAAAAATATTCCCAGAGGTTTGTTGCTTTGTTACATATCCCTCATGAAGAACCTCAGAAGTACTGTGGGTCCTGCAAGGCACACACAAATGCCCTGCTCTGCACCACTTTATTGTACTTTCTCTCATACCTTCACTAGCAAACTTTTTTTTTTTTTTTTTTTAACAAGCATTGCTGTTATTTCAAGGTAAGGAAAATAATTAAACTAGGTTAAGGAGAAAAGTCAGCACAGACACCTTTGTGAGAGGGCTCAGCAATGCAGAGAGCAAAATGCTTTCAGTCCCTCTGCCAAACCATAAGCTTTAGAAAGCAAAGTTCTGCTCTGGAAAGGTCACTGCCCTCTCAGCTGGATCCCAGTTTTCAAAGCCAGAAATACTGTTGGTGCTGATTACCTCAGGCTTTGACCCAGAAACTGGGCAATTACTTTTGCAGACTGGTCCAAATATGCAGTCTTCAGGAACTGCAGGAGACAGAAGAGCCAGACCAGAAGGAGCATGGGTGGAGATGTATGTTCACAATATCACCATTGCCACGAAGGGACTGATCCAGCCCAGGCTAAGGGGTGCTGGCTGAGTAGCTAAGGTGTCAAACTGCCATTCTAGAGGGGGAATGTGTGCTGCTGCACCCAGCAGAAGGCAAAGGATGAATAAGGTCAAGGCCTAGCAGGACACAGCTTTTGCAAGGGATGAGATTTTGACCAGGTCTAGAGTCCATCTTTAAAGAAACTCCTCCTTTCCTGGGCCTGTCAGACCTTTAGTGCCCTTCAAACGTCTGTGTCCCAGGTCCTGGTGTAGAAAGACTTGTCAGAAGGCACAAAGACTTGCGTCGACCTCACATTCCCTAGGCACGGCTGTTGTACTCTGACACAGCCTGGAGAAGGTGGGCAGAGCCATGGTGATTTCACTCAAAACTTTTAATCTCCAAGATCTGGGGTTTCAGGAGATGTTTTTGGTCAAAGCCACAGAGGATGGTTTTGTAGGATATAGTGGATAATTAATTAAATGAGGAAATCAAGCCTGGAACCTAAAATGCTCCTGTTCTTTGTAAAAACCTGGCTCTGTGGCATCCATCCAATTATCTGTCAGGCTTTTCTGGTATTTCTGACTTCTGGAAAAAGACCAAAAGATTCATGGGAAGAAGCAAGGCAGCATGTGACAGACCTGGGAAGTTTCTGGTAAAAAAGCCAGGAGTTTCTGATGGTAAATTAGGCAGAGGGTGAAATCCATACATCATCCAGTTAGGAAGAATGTATGTTGTTGCTCTGTACAAATAGCTGCCACATCAGGAGGCCACCGCCTGGGGCTTTCCAAGTGCTTGCTTCCAAGAGAGATTACTGCGTAGCTGGGTTTAATTCCAACATTTTGACTCGCACTGATAAACTCGATCTCTCCGACAAAACCGTGTGCTGTAACCATGAGCCAGGATTTGTTCTGCTGTGTCAACACACTGTACCCCACTTAACCACTCAGCTGCACGGCTGCAACTGGTGTGGGAACAAGTGAGTCCTCTTGGTTATCTCCCCTCCACGGTTTTACCCCCAGGGTAAAACCAGATAACGAGGTCCCCTGGCAGGTCGCTGCTCCGAGCTCCCTACAGGCGTTTCCCATACTGCAGATGGGTGAGGCTTACTGAAACACTCCCAAATTGCGGCTAAGATTGACCTCTTTTGCTTTTCCACTTTTCTTTGCCTGACAGGACTCATTCTTCTTGCCTGCATCCTCTAGATTTGGCTTTGTTTGTTTTGTTAACAAACTTGAAGTTAAAAGCTCTTCTTTTTTTTTTTTTCCCCTCTGAGGATTTGGGAAGTTTAAAACATTTTAAATCTCTCTATAATCTCATAAATATAAATGACAATATTGTGAAGAGTCAAAAAGGTACAGATAAAGCAGGATCACTAAATCTGGGATTTTTAATGTATAATGCATTCCTTCATCTGAGACTCTGATGAGGAAGCCATCACTTGCAGCATTTTCTGTCTAATGGAGAACTGGGGATGAGAAAAATGATATGCCCTCAATGCTAGCTTTGTGCAGTACCAAACATCCGGATGAACTGCATATTTTTAAGTGAACTCCATATTCTCAGCCTTTGGACAAGGTCTGACTAGGGTGTGCTGGAAGATTAACAGGTGAACTTTCAGATTCACAGTTATGGGGAAGAGCTGGCAACAGATAAACAGGATCTAGCAATGGATTTCATCCACTGATTTAACCAGGGTTTGGAAAGTCTTTTCACACCAATATTTCTTCTCTGTGTCTTCTCTCATCTTAATAAGGAAAATCTTCACTGCAGCACAGCCCCGAAAGAGGCCACCTAGGGAGGGCATGGTGCCAGTCCTTGGAAGTGCTGGGGAACCAATAGACAAAGCCACAGCTGACCTGGTCTGCTGTTGGAGATTGTCCTGCTCTGAGAAGAAGAATGAACTAGAGACCTCTAGAGGTCCCCTTCCCCCAGCACTTCTATGGTTCTCTCAGAACAATCCAGGAAACTCTACAAATACAGTATTTTCTTAGCCTTATGAACTTTTCTAGAACAGGAGCTAAAATAGAGTTACCAGCCAACATTTTGTTGCTTGTAGCATCTCATTTCTTCAGTGAGCTTGATCTGTAAGGTGCTGTGTGCTTCCTCTGCTCTGAATTAAGCTTCTGTGGCATGTAAGAGGCAACTGTAGCCTGGCTCTTCCCTCTTTGACCACGTCCATTTTGCTTGTTCTTATGCAGAGCAGTTGACAGATTCTTTTTGGGAGATTTATCCTTCCTGCTCTGGAAACTTGCACAGGAATGGTACAAAAAGCCAAGGATGCCTCTGGCTTTCAGCACACGACAAGATCAGAGCTTTCCATGGCAGCCTGCAGAAACACATCTGAAGCAGAAAATAGAAATTTTATGTTCTCTCTTCACTGTACTCTTGTCATGTCTCAGTCTTCTCAACTAGCAACTAGACAGAGGAACAATCTGGGTGCAACCACTACACCTGGGTGTAGAAGAAACACAAATGCTTGTGAAATGAAATCTTGGGAATGAGTTGCAATTTCATACACAGAAGTGCTTACTTCATGGGACAATTGCTATTTAGAATAAATTGCTAAGATAGTTTCCCATTTAATTACACCCCAAAACACTATGGAATGCTTAGGGTAAGCATGATCAAATACTACCAAGCTGTCTTACAGCATTAAAGAAAAGATTTGATTGCCAGAAATCCATTGCTGAGTAGACATCTGTGCACCGAACTCAGGCCATGAGAGCAATATTCATTTTTCGCAGAGTGGTGCTCTGTAATATGCCTACTCATACTACTGTACAAATACCGGATTTGCATTGACTATGAAGTCCTGCAGGCTTTGATATTGTACGTTAATTAAAAGCATTCCATTCACAAGAAAGGACGGAGAAAGTTTTTGCAGGAATTCCACAGATCTTTCTGCAATGTTAGCAGTACAAAACTGCCCCTGTGCTAAGCAGTGCTGCCTTTAGTAGAATAATACTGTGCTCAAATACTATGTAAAGCTTCTTAAACAGTATTGTTTTGACCCCCTCAAAATTGTGCATATTGCTTACTGACATCTCAGGTGTGTGATGCTTCTGTGCTTCTGGGAGAGGTCCCAATTGGTCATTTCTAAAGGAGGGACAGGTCTCTATAATAACTTAAAACATTATGCTAAAAATAAGCCGCACTTCGTGATGGCGACGGGTAGTCAAACAGACTACCAGGGACCCAGAATCAGCATTGCTAATCTAACACCATCCCTAACTGAAAGTACACAGAGGCTCAGATGAGTTTCTGGAGAAAGAATTATTCAGTTTCCCCTTTTAAACACTCTGCTTGGAAATGCGAGGTTTCCATTTGTACTAGCCTTGTGGGAACCCGTGGCTGACAGCACAAGCTCTTTGAAGCTGTGTGTGGTGCAGCAGGGAGCCAAGGAGTCTTACAAGGAAAGAAAGAGATAAACTAGAAAATGAAGATACTTACGAGTCCAAGGGGATGGCTTTCAAGCAGAAGACAGTTTCAGAAATACCTGGCTAAATGAATACACATCCATCAGGGCCAGGGAAACTGACTTCAGACAGAAGTCCACTGGTTCTCTGTCATTTCTAATTAATTCCTTTATTTCAAATAATCTTTCTTTTTGTATGAGTTAAACCTGTAATCAGCAAGACATGGGAGGGTGCCACCAAAAGGGCAATTCATCTGCTCCAAAACACGCAGAGGTTGGATGTTCCTGGGGGAACAGTCACAGTCCCTGCAGTTGTATATATAAATAAGCTAAGCCTCTGAAACCCAGTTTTACATCTAAAAGAAAGAAAATAAAAGAAAAAAAAAAGAAAGAAAGAAAAAGAAGGAAAGGAAAAAAGGAAAAAAAAAAGAAAAAAGAAAGGTTTGTTTAGAAATACCATTGCCAGCATATTAAAACATAAAGACTACAACATAGTCAGGAGAAAATGGAGTTGCTGGCCCAAGTTAGACCAAAGCGTCTTTCTCTCTCTAGGTTTTTTAAAGAAAGGCATCAGGCTTGATCTTTCCTTCTGACTTGTGGGGAGCGACAGACAAGGCCCTCAAGTCACAAGCTGAACCACATGAGCGGAGAAAAAAGGAAGATGCTGCTGTTAATGTAGCTGTCCCACAGGTTTGAATCACAGATACCTGGGAGGCCACAAAATTATCTATAAATATTCATTTCAGGATAGGTGCTTAGCAAATAACTCTGACTCCATGGAGTTTCATTAATCCTTTGATATAGAGTTCTTGTTTCCCATTCTTCATTATTTTCCAGCACCGCTCCAGTGCTGGAGCCTCCCGTTGCCTCCTCCTGAAGCTTCACGGGGAGGTGACTGTTTCAAATTCCTCCGCGGGCAGGGAAGGCAACCTGTGAAGGTCAGCGTGGCCTCCAAAATGCCCACACAGATGCTCTGGAGAAAGAAGGACTTCACACGAGGCAGAGGAAACTCTGCAAACCCTCTTGAGCTTTGCATTGGCTGGGTGCTTTCAGAGAAGCCCAAACACTCAGTTGCCTGCTCCAGGCTGTCAGTTGTGCTTGGCAGCACAAATATTAAACTGGGTGAGGGTAGGGGTTGGGTGCTCACCAGCCCTGAACAGATCCAGTGAGCAAATATGTTAATTTAAAAAATAATGCAAGCAGCGTGCAGTAAAGATTGGTGGAGCTCATTAATGTTTGAAAACAGCTTTGACATCTGTGCTTTTTTTTTTTTTTACCATTCAGTGCCCGGGAAAGACAACGCAGTAAAGCTTTCAAAGGTTTCCAGAGAGCCCATGCTGGGGAGCAGGATCATTCTTGCATTATTTTAAAGACTCTGGAACTTCCTTCTGTACGTTTCACAAATACCTCTAGATATGGGAGTTAACAGCGTGTCCTTGCAGAGTAGTGTGAAATTATATTTTATGTTACTGAGTCTCTCTTAATTATCTTCAACACGTGTCTGATTCAGATTTTATGATAAAAATACAGTTTTTGAGACAGAAATAGTCACTTAATTACTCCACACTCACAAAGGTGCCGCTGTTCATGTTTGTACAAGCCTGCATTACTCGCAGTTAGCATCCACTGCTGAAGCCACCAACAATAGCTATTTTACAATTGTGCAAGAGACAGACTTCCTCCCTCTTTCCATGAACCACAGCACACATAGCATGTTTCATTTCTTGCAAGGAGACTGAATTCTTCTAAGTATATGAGTCGGTTATGTCAAGAGTGTGAAGTGTTGTCTGTGTGAAGGAGACCTTATTGCAAGTTTATATTTACCCAACTATAAGCAGGTCCTCATCAGGCTACAGACAGCACAACGTCCCGCCATCAGCTGTTCAGTGCAGTCTCTGCAATTTAATTAGACAAGTCCTGAAGAGGAAATCAAAACGCCAAGGGAAAGTGCCTGAGTTGCTAGATTTCAGCTTGAAGCCCCGATGGAAATCCTGCTGTAAGCCAGGTCTGTAGAAATTTCACAGAAACGAACCATGTTGAGAAGCAGATGACATTTGCTGCAGTATGGGAGCAAGAGCCAGGAGCTCCAGTCAGGTTTGAAGTGCAGCCCTGCAGATGTTTTGGGCAGTGCTCCCCTGCCCCATGGAGCCTGTCCTACTCCAGAGAGGAGCGCAGATGTCCTAGCAGACCTGGAGCTTTCAGCCACCACAAAACCTGTCTCAGACTCTATTTTTCAGTCGCCACAGCTTAGAAATATGAAAAAATTATACTGATGAGAGTGAGACTAAATGATGACATCCCTTGTGAAACAATATTGAACGACTTTTCCCACACACCCCAGTTTCTGAGTCACTGGTGTTCTTGTGCAGCAGCCTCTGGCTCTGCAAAGACAACAGTGCAGTCCAGGTACCGTGACACGGGGAAGTCACAGCTGACAGAAGACAGCCAGAGATCTTATATTTTGCCCATTTCTGGTTTGGAGATGCTTTAGTTTTAGAGGAGAAAAGGTCACATTATCTTCTGATGGAATAAACTACTTCAAAATATTTCAGTTGGACAACCACAACTCATTGCACTTTGTTGTTTTCAATAAGAAACATCTTCATGCTCCCAAGGCAGAACACACTATTTTACCTTGTCACCGTGACCAAACCTCTCATTTTAAATCTGATCCGGGATCATTTTACTGTTTTGGATAAATATCTTCTGGGATCTGTAGTGTGAGTGTACGAGGCACCGACCTTTCCATGTGGTCAGATGCACCTCTGGGTGAGTTTCCACAATGTCCCAACAGCCTTGTGATTCCCATGACGTGCAGAGTCTTTGCTTTGGTGCAGAATGGGTTACACAATGGGAAATGCAGTGTGGTAAAACTGCCAACCCCAAAGGAGAGAATGGGAGCTGCAGATGACAGCATCCCTTTAGCAATTCCTCATTCCAGGAATGCACAGATCTACTATGCACTGAGTCACACCAAAGCTCTCCAAAGGTTCAAAAAACCAAAATATTTTTATTTGAGTTGAATTTACGGACAATCAGACTCATTATTGGCTTTTGACAAGAAAAAAAAAACCACAGTTCAGCCCAATGAAAAATTTGTCCAGTCTCGACGTCCCCTCCATTTCCAGCCATTTGGCAGGATAGATGAACCTGCCCAGCTTCACCAGGACAGAAACATGTTCATTTTAGTCACTGCAGAAAAAAGAAGCATAGATAGATGCTCAGAGCCATCCACGGCATCCACAGTAAAGCAAATACTTGGATCCCAGTCACCCAGCTCATGACTGACACCTTAAGGCCCTGATAAAACCAAGGCGAGCTGGTCTTCCAGCAGCCTGAACTGATCCTTCAGACCCCCATTACAGTTGCCTGCCCTGTGCTCACGTTGGAACCACTTAATACTCTGGGCTTAACTAGCTCCTGTCATTGGAAACTGCCATTCACTCTCTGCCTTTCATCTTTAGGCTCATTGACCTTGTTAACATCTTGTCCACTTCACTTGGCAAGCAGCAAACTGGGGAATATTTCCAGCGTAAAACCTACCTGCTCAGCAGATTTATTCCGAAATGTATCTGACTTCAAAGAGCCTCCTGGTAGAATTCCTTCCCCATCTGCAGGAAGGATATTAAATCACACTGCTACAGCCAAAATGTTATTGTGAGCAAAAGGAAACCCATCTCATATATGGAGGAAAGAATTTATGGTTAATTTAAGTAATGTTTTAGTTGTCTAATAGTCCAAATTGTCTAATACAGAAAAACCTTCTAAATAAAATGAACTTGTTATACAAAAACTCCCTAGTACCAATGCCTGTTTTCTGGGGCTACGTTCACACTTTCCATGACCCTCAGGGTCCTCAGAGGAGCCCTGGAGGAGGTTATGACAATCTGCCATCATCCAGACTCCTCCACCAAGGGGAGTACAATGCTTATGGTGAGAATTTCTTCCTCCTTGGTCTTAGGTCTACTTCAGTCTATTTTTACACATTTTCATATCATAATCTGCTCTCTTTTCATTGACTCCCAGATGAAGCCTCAGTAGCTGCCCCAAGTCCCCTAAACAAAAGGAGCTAACCCAGGGTAGACAATAATCACAACACTGTTATCACAGACAAAATAACCTAAGACTAGCTCAGACCAGAACAAGTCCCGACCAGTCCTGAGACCCTATAGCTCCAAGTCAATACTTGCTGGACTGTAACAGCTGTGAGAAAATCTTTGCACTGAAGTGACAGCTTTTTGAGCAAAGCATGCCAGGAGAATTTCAAGGTTGTCTCAGGACTGCTGTGCGGTACTGAATACCTTTCATCACCCAAATACAGACATTTTCAAGGTCCTCCTGCTATTAGCAAGGAGAACCAACAGGAAGTGTCAGTGAAGGAGTGACAGCTCTGGTCTCACAGAAAGCTGGTGCCATATAAACATATCCAGTGAAATCCATCTTAAGAAGCTTTAGCAGGCTAAAATTTGAGTTTTCCTAGGACCAGACAGTGATTCAGGTTTGCTCCATAGGCTTTTGAGAACACCACGGTCAGAGAGTGCTCAGCAACCCTTTCAGACATTTCTCTGAGGACTGTCACAACTCTGGGAGCAGCTCAGAGCAAAATCTACTTCCTTAAGGGTAAAAGAACGTGGAGCTGAAAGCAGTCATGGAGACCACAAAGGACCTCTGATGGTGTTCTGATGCCCATGCCCCATTCAGCTGAAGCTGCGGGCACACCCTGAGCGAGCGGGTCCATGTCAAGGACACTTCAGTGACCAGCAGCTCTTCATGCCTGGGGTGGACTTAGTCTGCAAACACTCCCCAGTCCATGCCTCTTCTGCCAAACCATCATCTGTCAGCACAGGGGATTAGTCACATCAGCAAGCACTACCCTCTGGAGGGGCAATTCCGGATCTCTGCAAAATATCATCACTCAGTTTTCTTTTGCCCTTGACAAACTAGGTTTTATATATACAGAGCAGGCCAAACAGCTCTTCTTTCATGGTGTTTCTTAGTGTCAGAGAAACACGGGTATTATCAGATCAGACCAAATGTGTATCTAGCTCCTGAATCCAGCAAAGTCTGGCAGCAAGTGTTTTCTGCTCCTTCCAATATAGGTATTTTTTTCCACATTTTCTTTCTTGCTTCTGGATGCAGCCTAACCTGCTAATATCTCAGGACATAAAAGCTCTGAAAGGCGCAGGGAGAAGGAAGATGCGCACAAAGCTTTTTCCCAGTGTGTAACTCCTGTTCTGCTCACACACTGCTCGTGGGAAGATTGTTATTTTCTCCCATTTATGAAATCACTCAGTGTAGAGTTTCTGTGAATAATTTCCCAGCTGCAGCTGCTGAGCAGTCTGTTAGAGGAGAACATCTCTTGTTCAAAACTGGAATTGTTCTGGCTGGCTGCTGGCCACGTGGTGTGTTTTTATAGCTTGAGAGGAGAGGTTAAAAGCACATAGACGGCTTCCTTGCTGCACATGCAGTGGTGAATGATGGATCATCCCTGACAAACCTCCTTTAAAAATGTTTTGCAGAATGTTCCTATCAGGAATCCCTTCCTCCAGTCTGTTCCTGGAAAGCAGGAGGGATCATGCTTGAAAGTGTCTTGGTGACCCAGCTTCTATCACAGAGAGGTTGTGCCCGTGACTTGCCCAAAACTAAGTGCAACAGGCACAGGAGTGAATTATAATTAGAGGCAACAAGCACATCACTGACCATGTGTAGGAGTGAGCCGCCTCTTCACAACAGGTAAATAGGGGCTTAAGAGGTCCAGATCCTGCATCCTGGTATGGGTGCAGCTGTGCAGCTTCCATCTGAACTGAACAGGAGCTTCTGCTGTTTTTCATGTGAAGACCATGGTGTAAGAGAGGTAACGAGGCATGCAACAGAGGCCTGTGTTCAAAATAAGCTGAGCCTCTACTTAAAATTTATAAATGGGAATTACAGGCTGCTCTGTTTGTGGGACTTGAGAACACTGTTAGCTTGCTTTAGTGCCATGTCAAGTGCAGAAAAAGACTGAAAAAAGAAGGGAATAATCCATTTGAAAAGAGTTATAAAGCTGTTAAACACTTTTAAGCTCTTGTTGGTGGGTGACTAGGTCTCTCATAATCTTCACACCCGTAAGATGTGTTATTGCCACAACCGAGCAAGAGTGCAGGAGTTAATATCGTAAACACACACAGGGCATGGCACCGAGTGCTGCTCTGTGGGTGGTAACGAGACAAGGATTTCCTGGAGTCACCAGAGAGCTTTCCCTAAAGAAACTCAAAACCAGTCGGGGGAGGGAGGCCACAGCCGTTCATCTGAAATTAATCCTGGTGAAAAAACACGTACCAGCCTCAGCAGTGAAGCAGTGGCAGCTGCAGCACCAAAACCTGCTTGGCTCTGGCAACACTCAGCCAAGGGCAGAAGTTGGTTTTGTAATTTCTTTAAATTACTTTTTTTGCCTGGGGTCTCGTTTTAGCTGTTTCTACTTTGAAGAGGATGCTCCAGGTAATGCAAATGCATGCTGCTCCCTGGAGCACCTCATCCTGCAGCCCACGTCTTGGTGAGCACAGTGAAGGAGACAAGGGTGAGTGCTGGGGCTGCATTGGCTGCAAATCCCAGTGGCTCTCCAGAAAAATAAAAACTTGGATCCATGGTGCAGGCTCTGTGTTTTTGAAAGCGTCCTCAGGTACCTAAACCTCAATGACTGAGGAAATGTTGGCCTCTTCCTAGCCCCGTTTGTCACCTGGTGTGACGGTAGGCAGTCTAACTGGACATGACCTTAAAGCCCAGTTCCATCTCTTGGGCTTCTGGAGGCTGTAAAGCCTGCTATCACCTGAGCCGCTTGCTGCAGGGCACATGGGCTGTAGCTTGGTGACAAAACGCTTTGAGGAAGGCCCCAGCCATTAGATTTCCCTAACATGTCCTTCCACTGTTTATTCTCACCTTGTGCTGCAGCACTGCTGCTCCCATCAGGTCCACAAAGGTGTTGCTGGGCCTGTCCTTGGCCCCTGGTTGGAGACATGATCCATATTAATAAATCCTGCAAAGCCATGCTGGTCAAGCAGCTGTGTTGGCCCTGACAAGGGGCAGTGATGGCAGGGACAGAAATGTCACTGCTGCCCATGTCCCAGATGTCAGATCATGGCCATAGTCAATGATGAGCAGCAATAAAAGCCAAGCGTGCCTGTTTGCTTGGCTGGGTCCCCCCCACACACTCAATTCCTGTTGGCATGACAGCCCAGGAAAAATGGACATTTGTGCACGAGGGGCACAGACAAAGAGAATCAGCAGCTGGAGCCTGCCCTTCTAGATGGGATGATGACTTAGGATGCTCTGCTGGTGCTGGTGTGTACCAGAGTCCTCTGCCATCCTGCAAACCTTCATCTGGAGTTACATTGCAGTTTGTAGCCCTGCTGCTAAAGGGTATCAGCAGCCTTGTGTAGAAGGAGTTGGGGATACTGGTGGACAAAAAAATAGATGTGAGATGCTAATGTCCACTTGCAGCCCAGAAAGTCAGTCACATCCTGGGCTGCATCAAAAGAAGCGTGGCCAGCAGGTCAAGGGAGGGGATTCTCCCCCTCTACTCCTCTCTTGTGAGATGAAGTCCCCTTTCAAAGCTCCTGGCCTTCTGGCATTTTTCTTTTCCAGAATTAATGCTGGAATAACTATGGTATTTTTGCAATCTAAATGTAGGAAACTAGTAAACAGGAAAGAAAGGTTAAATTCGTCAAATAAATTAGTCATTATTTTTAAAAAAGCAAACAGAAAAAAAAAATTAAAAAACCAACAGTTGGTGCAAGTAATTACTATGAAAAGTCAGGATTGCTTCAGCTGGGTGTACTTTTGGAGATGTGCTGGCCAGTTTTGACATAGCCATGTGTAGGGTCTGCCTCTGTGTGCCTTGTGGGACTCTGCACAGGCTCCAAAGAGGAGGAATAAGCTGCCCTGAATTCTTCCAGAGTTGCAGTCTGCTGCAGACCTTCATCCATTATCTGGGAGAGCAGAAGTGGAAGCCCTGAATGACATCTCTAATGGGTCCTGTTGTTAGTGTCTCATTTCTGGCTTCAAGAAAGGCAATTGGATTCTGGAGTCTCTTGGAGTGATGGATAAATGACAAGCAATTTCATGAGCTAGAACTGAACTGATGTGAAAGCAAGAAGCTAATTGGATTATATGCTTGTCAGGAGTCTTTTTTCCTGCACTGTCAGGATTGTTCAGAGATACGGGCTGCTTTGCACGGAGGCAAGTCAGAGCTGCAGAGAAACCAGCTATCTCTTCCTTTCTCAGTGACAAGAAGACCAACAGTGACAGTGTCTCACACTTCCCCAGATCTCTACCCCTCAACTTCAGTAAGGCACCTCCAGACCACCATCAGACCAAGGAAAGATGTTGAGTTCCCAGGTCTTCAGAATGATGTTTACTGAAATCTGCCCTCATCTCCCTTAAACACCTTGACTCCTTCCCAAATCTGAGGGATACTGTTTGGAACAGTGGATCAAGAAGACGGATGAAGACTTTCCACAGCAGTACATGGTGGGAGAAGGAGAAACTGCAGATATAAATTGAAATGAGATATTCAGATAGGATATAGCAAAAAATTTAGGGATGAAATATCCATGACAATTCTGAGATTGAGTCTGTCTTCCTCCCACACTTAGAGAATGGTGACTCCTAGCAGTGTCACACGGGATTTACCCCAGTGTAAGTAGATGAATGCAGCACCAGCCTGGTTATCACTGACTAACCCCGTGATGTGGAAATGGAATATGCCTGGCATCAGAATAACGGCTTTTTCTGTAACTGGTATCATCCTATTTTGTCAGACACTGGGAATTCAGTCCTTGTTGTTTGCTTAAAAATGCAAAATAAAACCTCCACTACATCAAATGGAGCCGTGGCACTTTGCCCCAGGTAGATCTGGGGCAAGTCTCTTGTCTGCATTCCTACACTCATCTCCTCTGCGCTTCTACAGGGCTCTCTGTTGGAACTGCATTGAATGGCGGTGTCAGAGGAGTCTGTCCATCTGTCAGACACTGTCCCCCAACCACAATGGTCAGTGACAGGTACCCTCCCTGAAGACATCAAGAGCAGAAACCTAGTGGGAATTACGCTCCAGATGTCCCTTCAGCCTGGCCTGCCAGAGACAAGTTGTTCAGCTCTGGGGCTCTGCTAGGAAAGGAAAAGAAGAAAAATTAAATTGGTGTATTGGAGACAGAATAGTGCCCTCCTTGTTCATCTGAAGCCTGGCCTGATCTGTCTGAAGGAAGAATGTGTCCTGTAAAAGCAGCTGCCAGAGGATGGCAGTAGAACCAGCACAGTGAGGGAGAAGCTCTGAGTCCACCGAAGCCCACGAAGCTACTCTGTGTGCTGATATTCACCGAGAGAGGCTGAACGGCCCTCCAAACCTTTTAAACCAGATTTCTGCAGGACCCTCAAGTGCAGGGTGCTGCAGTTTTGCCCTGGAAAGCACGCGGTCCCCTTGGATCCCCGTGCCTAGGAAGGACAGTGCCTGGAGCATCACTGACAGTAGCCCAGCAGAGCTGTTTCACCCAGAAGCAGCCTCAGAGCTGCTTTGTGACAGAAGTGACCTGCTGGGACACAGCAGGACACGGGTCTCTCTTGAGGACATTATTATCAATAGGATGTTGCTGGTCAGCAGCACCCTGCGCACACCTCATGTCTTCTGTTGTGTGACTGATATGCAGAACATTTAGACTCAAGGTGCAGAAAATCCAATTCCCCAGACTGCAAGGAGGCAGCAGAGAGTGGACTCAGCAAGGAGAAGACCAGATAAAGTCCTTGATGAAAGTATCAAAACCCACATTTGGGTGCAGTTGGAGCAAATATTTTCTGTGCTCTGAAGTCCGGCAAGGTGGCAGGTGAACATCAGAAGAAAGGGATCCAGGACACTGACGTTTTGTGAGCTGGTTCGGTCAAACAGCAAATGCTTTCCTGCCATGGTGCTGAGAGGTCATAGATATGAGGAGATACTGGTGGAGCGAGGGCATTTGGTTACATCTGGCTGTGAAATCTGCTGCACCAGCACTTTTTAATCTTTGCCTGTATGTTTCAAGGGGCCTTCAGAGAAGAGATTGGGCTGATGTCAGAAAGGAGGAAGAGTACTCTATCAGCGTGAAATTCTGTATTGGTTGATGGATTTAATTTTGACTTTCAGGTGTTTATTTTGCCTATTGTAATCAATTTTAATTAAAATCTCTTTGTGGATTTTTCATCAGATGGCTCTGTCATTTAGGTTTCAGGATGCTTTGTGTTTTCTGATATTTAATCAGTTCTCCTCACAGGCATTTTTCCCCTTTAAGATTACTTTCACAATGGGCTGTGCTGTTCAGAAAAATACAAGTTTATTAAACAAGCAAGGATCTCAGGGGACCAAAGAAACACTGCAGCTGCTGGCTATCATTTCCAAAGTGTAGATTACCCAGAGCAGTTCATTGAACATGCAGTGCGGGGTGAAACTCATAGCTATCATTTAAGGAGTACAATGTGCAGCAGAGAAATTGAAGCCATTGACGCAGACAGGCTCGGCAGATACGGGGACACTAAGGTCCACTCATATCTGGAACTGTCTTCTGACTCACAGGTTTGATTTCCAGCTCTGTGGGATCTGGTAGCGCACTGGCTGAAGACCTCAGTGCTTGCACAGAGCTTGTGCTGGAAACACATCCAGAAAGGAAGATGGAGAATGGAAATGAACTTTGCAGAAGATCTTGGGCCCTAGTTGATGGAGGGACTGAAGAAAGCTGACTGTGCTGTGATGCTGTGATCTCATCTCACATCCTCAGATATCAGCCCACAGGCTGTGGGCCTGGACCAAGTAGCGGGCTCTGTGCTGGGGACATCGGTGAGCGCTTTCTCAATTCTCCAGACTCTGTCAGAGACAAAACAGAATTTGGCTGTGATTCTGGCCTGGAAACCAGTTTGTCCCACCTCCAAACATGAAGCCTTCTTAGCAGCACATCATCATGATGTAGATTCCGGGTTTCCAGCAACAACCCTGCTTCTTTTCTTTAGCAGCTGAAATAAATGTTTGCTCACCCTGGCTTGGCATAGTCAAGGCAGCTGTACAACAGCAGCTTTGAGGAATCTATGGGAAAGGGCCAAACACCAAGCAGAGTGACATCATGGGACACAGGATCTGCAGAAAACCAGAAGGGAGCAGGAAGATGGGGGAGGCTCAAGCAATGAGGGCAATGCCGGAGGACGAGTCCCTGCACTTGAGCCTTTTCTTTTTTTTTTTCTGCTCAGCTACATCCAGAGTATGAAGCAGACAGGCAGCAAGAAGGGGAGATGTCTTCAACTTGTCTGGGTGTGCCCCTAATTGCGCAATAAGCTGCCAGGTCAGGAGCAGGAGTGGATGCGTGCAGAGCGGGCTCCTCTGGGCAGGAGGCACGGATTCAGCCCATGGTGCAGATGTGCTCAGTGAATCCCGGAGGGTCCATTCCCCAGCCACGTTAAAGACTGTGCCTTTCACACAGGAATGACATTCCCCATGTCTGTGGGCTCTCACTGTAACACTTCCAGCTTGCTTTTAGACAGCGCTTTGTGTTCTGCAGCAGTTTGGGAGTGAGTTTGGGGGATGCTGAGACCTCCCTCCCTGGACCGTGTGTGGGGTGCAGCCCTGTGCACAATGCCTTTCCCCATGCTTTTCCATGGCCCCTAGGCCGTGCTCAAACGGCACAGAAATGCTCTGGGGACTTTCATCGCTGGTCCTCTATTTTTGGAAGTGAAGGGAGGCTCTGAGCTCTGCAAAGGTGACTGATATTCTGCACCTTCTGCTATACTAAAGTGCAGGTCTTGACCTTGTTTATTTGCATTTTTTCCTTTTAGCCCCATTACAGAGTGAAATCAGACTGTTAGGTTTCATTTTAACTCACTTTCTCACCCGGCAGCTCAACAGAACCATTGATTACACGTTTGCATTTTTTTAACAAGATGAAAACCTTTTCTCTTCATAAGCCATATGGGTTTTGTTTGCCTTTGTTTAACAAAGCTTAAATTTGAAGCTGCAGACTACCCAGTGCCTTCCCACAGCATACGCAGGCAGCACATGTCCCTTGCTGACAGCTCAAGCAGATCAGATATTATTTGCCAAGAGATTATTCATCCAATATGCCCATTATTCACAGAGTAATTTTCCTATTATTCATCAAATTCTGCTAGCCTACCAGCTGAATCCCAAACCTAGCAACTCTTGCTGCTCTCCACTGTCAAAGCAAACTAGCCTGTCTCTATACATCACCCCGGGTCCAGGAACGGAGATGTCTGAACCACTGACAACTCCACTTGCATCTCTGGAGACCTACATGGCAGGTCCCAGAGGACCAAATCTACAGGAACAGCCCTGCCCCAAGCCATGCCCTCAGCTCTTTGCTCGCACTCCTCACCCCAGTGATGAAGATGACGGTGCTGTTGATGGACGCATGCTCAAAAACACTGCTGCTGTAAGTGCTGCGAGGTGCCCTGCATTGTGGGCCATCACCCCTGCTCTTCCCCTCGCAGGGCCCAGGTTCAGCTCATGGTCCAGCTGCTGTGGAAGTAATTCTTAGTGTTGGGACCCTGGGGACATGGGGGTGAAACTCTCCACAGCTCGTCTTAGAAGCAAACAATCATATTCCAGGTGCTTCATGTCATTTTGTTTGTAAAATATTACTGGATATTAAAGCTAACCTGATTTCCTGGGTTAAAGTACTTTTCTGGCAGTAGTTATTTTATTAACTTTTTTTTTTACATCTTAATTCTTAGATTTATTTCTTGATTCATTTAGGAGCACAATTGTCATGCAGTTAATGAAATAAGTAATATTTTTCTCATTCCAAGAAATCTCATTAAGCTAATTAGCATGCTCCACTGGCAGATGAGTTTGATTATACTCTATTAAATGTGTATGTTATTTATTTCTTTGCTTGCGAGGCCCTGTCTCCTCCCTCCCCATCTGAGGTTGAGACAAGAATAAAGCAAGGATGCGTGTCCTCCCTGGAGGAGAGTTACTGCTACCTCATGTAAAGGGCAAAGTGGACAATGTCCACCCAGATCAAGGGGAAACCTTCCCCTGCATCCATGGGTGAGCATCGTTACTCTTGTGAGAGGCCACTCTTGCAGTCCATTAGAGAAGCTCCCCGTATTTAATGTCAGGGATTGAAGAAATGGTTCAGTGTCACCTGTCCAGCTCCTTGCTGCCTCTCCAGTTACCTTTTCCAGTGTCCAAGGTCCAAAGCAGGTTCTGCTTTTAGTGAGATGCTCACTCTCTAGGATTTTCACAATGTGAGGACATTTGTTCCAGTGTCACTTCTGATGGAAAGGACTGCTTGTGCCTGTCCTTCCTTGTGGGTCCATGCATAAACCAGCATCAAATTAAGTGGAAATACGTTGTTCAACTATGCAAAACCCTGTCTAGACACACTCATTTCCTTTTGATTACAATTCAGCTGAGATCAGTCACTGACAGAGTAACATTAAATCAAACAGGAAAAAAAATACCTGGATGCTGCTTCCTCCATCTGTAAATTGAAGCCAGTGAATCAGTTCTGACAACCACTCATGGAGGGCTCAGACATGCCAAAATCTCATTTTGAGCTTCAGGTTCCCCCAAGGACCAGTTTGCAAAGGGGGATGCAGGATCCAGGCTGAGTTTCAGCTCGTTGACTCCAATAAGCCGCAATTGTGTCAAACGCGTGAGGCAAACTTACAGGTGACCGCAGCACTACACCTAACCCAAGCTCTTATTTGGCAGATCAAGTTCAGGGATTCAACCTACCTCTAACACAAAAACCAAACACTTGACAAACTGCTGGGTACACTGGGATCCTGCCCAAAGTTTCGAACCTCTCTGTGTGGAACTGCGGAAATAGCTCGGTGCTTGGGAGGAGAGCTGGGTTCCATCTTCTGTATCTCAAATAAAGGGAGAAAGATCTTTAGGTCCCAGGAGGCACATGAAGGAGGTTCAGCTTTGTACCCTGATGGCTCTGTGTCCCTTGATGTATCCTGTATCATACACAGGGAAGGACCATAGCTACTAATATAAGCAAAGGCTCTGAAGAAAGTCCAGAGACTGGAGGTGGTCAATGGAAGAGCACACAACCTCCTTTCCAGAGCAGTCCAAGTTTTGGTCCTCTATGAACCAGATGGTTTTTAAGCTCTCAAACACAAGGAAATAAGGTAGGGCAGAAAACAGCTTTTCCACTGGAAAGATGTGACCAAAGACGTTTACATCTCTACTGTGAGAATAGCTTTAAGCTCTCTTAGACTCCACACTGAGAAAGATTACAGCTCAAACCTCTTTCCTAAGGCAGTTTGAAATTTCCTGCGTTGGTTTTTAGCAAAATCCATGCAGTACCTCCCGAAGAGCAGCAGCCCAGGACAACCATCCACTTTATCTCTGCATCTGTTTAATCATCACCATCCCAGGACCCCGGCAGTGGGATCACAGCTGACAATTTTGCTGCTCCTGAAGTTGGAAAATGTCGCTCTTGCCTATGGAAATGATCAGCCCATTGGCTTCAAGTAAACTTGTACAACATTGCTGCACAGGGCTGATAATCTGTTTCTCCTTTCCCCTGTCCACCAGCCTGACTTTGGTTCCAGGTGAGGGGGGTCCTTCTGAAAACTCAGACCACAGGAGGAGATGGGGATTTGGTACAGAGCAGCTCCTGTCCGACAGCAAGCAGCAGGGAAATGCTGTTTGACAGGGTTCTGAACTAATGCGATACAAGGCATTTCAGTCTGAATAAAGAAATGAGATAATCTGATGTAGGTCAAATATTCTACCCCCAACCCAAGCGAAAACTGAATGTACTTTCAGAAAAATGAAAACAGGTATTGGAATCACACGTCCCAGTGGAAAAGCATTTGACAGAAGATTCCTAAGCAGGTCCTGCGAGAGGATTTGTGGACTCCAGCCAAGGAAATGTCACAGCAAGAGCAAGCTCATCTATGCACACTTGTTGACAGCACTGTCCTGCTCCACTCTGACAAGTGTTTTAGTGCTGGCCATTCCCATTGGAAGTGTTGCCAACATCTGCTGCTGAGTTTCAGTCTTGCATAAAGCAGTATAGTGGGCTTCACGCTTTCTCAACAGGAAAAAATGGGGTGACACACAGAGCATTTAATCACATGCTAAAGAGGAGTGAGGTGTGGGTGCCCCATGGAGCCCCCTGATGGGTACACTGAATGAGGTGGGAGGGTGAGGGACCCTTTGTTCCACACTAGGAAAAAAACTGATGCTTACCAGGGAACTTCACAATTAACTTGTTTCTCAGTGCAGCCAGTGAACACACCATGCAGTTCACTTGCAAGGCCAGATGGAAACCACATGTGATTTGCTCCCAAGTAGAACATGTTCCTCCCTTTGGGTTTCATTAAAAGGTGAGTGATGTTCCTGCAGGCAGTCAGCGTGGAGAGTAATGAGGCCCCAAGGAAGACATTTCCCACAGTGCATTTTTTTTTTTTTTTTTTTTAACTGAAGCTCAAGGTTTTCCATTCATCATCAAACTAAAAAGAACTCTGGATTCCTGGTGACGTGCTGTAACAGGGCTGCTGGTGTTGAAGCACAGAGACATGGGCAAGATGTCTCAAAAGGAAAGGATTGTTCAGGCAGGTACAGCAAGGAAAGGGCACTGGAGGGTTCTCACAGGTGACATATTAATGTTTGCCCCTTATTTCTGGTCTAAATTTGCTTGTGGCTGACATTCAGCTTCTGGTCCTTGCCATACTTGTGCTGGAGAGGAAGATTTGTCATGACGTTTCATAGAAAAGGGGAGTTTTACCCACTGGAATGGTATCTTGGTTAGCCCCTGCACGACTGGGGTCTGAGACTTCTGGTCAGGATCTGAATGATAATGTGCATTGGGACTGCGCAAAAACTAGAGCCTTGATTTAAAAAAAGGAAACAACACTGGACGCTGTTACAAAAGGTAGCAGAGGAACCCTTTTCTTCTAAGAAAAGTGCATCTGTTCCTTACTGGTCAGCAGGGAGGGGTACTATGCAAACACATCCTATCCACCTAGGGAGACAGGATCTCCTCCAGATTCTTTCAAAGACACCTAACCCTGTCATGATGATATAGGAAACATAAGTACCTAATTAAGGAGGGATGGGTTATTGAGCATTGAAGACACAGACACAGCAGTCAGGTCAAAACACACACAGGAAGGTCAAGGATAGACATCTCTCCATGCTAAGACACATATAGGACACTTTCCCTCTTGAATATGCAAACACAAACAGTCCTTGCAGAGTTGTTACACCATTGATGGTTGCTTTGCAAGTGTTTTGGAAAGACCTGCTACCAGAATTAATAGTTTCCTTTCAGCCCCAGTTGTTGACACTTTGGGAATTGGCCACTGGTGTCCATGTGCAGGTTCCTGAGAATGGATTTAAGTCTTTGCTTTTACTCCAGGACCATGACTCCAGGACTGGTGCCACCATAGAAATAACTAAAAAACCTTTAGGGTGACCACACGTGATCTCATTGATTTCTTCTCCAACAGCAATTTGATCTGCAAGGCCCATGCTTCTGATTTCGAAGTTCACAACTTGGACTCAGTTCTGGGATCAGTTTTTCTTGGAGAGTTCATAGAACTGTAGCCTTTCCAATGCAAGGCTAAGCCATGAATCCTGCTATGGAGAGGTCCAGAATTAGTATTAGACCAGCAAGTAAAAGATTTAGCCAAAATTCACATTTTGGATGAGGCATGTGTGACCAAGAGTGGATAAGACAGTATGACTGTGTGGTTTAGATGGAGCACATATGATCTTCAGTCAAGCATGGCATTTGATTGGCTCCTCCAGAGAGACAAAGGAGACCAAGGAGAGAGCCCTGTAACTCTGGAGAAGATCACACCATGGTATGTGGCACACGACAGGCTGCTTGTCACCCACTGAGCCACTACCATTCCTCTTTCCTGGGCAGGACAGGTGAAGCAGAACAGTGATGGGCATAAGTCACATACCCGGGGTGGATGCCTGGCAAGCACTGATCAGGGCAATATATGTATTCCTCAGAGAAACATTATTATTTTCTATCAAAACTCTCTTCTGATCCAATGATTTTTTTTTTTGCAACAGAGCTTCCTCTCTATCCTCTATAAATGCTTTATTATATTGGAGATACACGGAGGCTGACATTAAGGAGGGAGTATGTTATTCTTATAATGCAAGGCTTCTCGTTACAATGCTGACCATGATGAGCCCTTGCAGTGCTGAGGCAGAAGCAGTGTTTACTGTGATGCACACTCCATCATCATCTGTCACTAATTAATCTACCATTACTGTAAAGTGTTAGTGATCCTTGCCCTGCCAAAACGCATTTCTCCCTCAGATACTCTTTAGCCAGTGTAAGCAGAATCATATTGGCATGGTGATTAAGGATTATGAAGAGGAGACATTATCATCTCTGAATAATTTAATGAATGCACACTTAACATGAATTGTAGCTGTAAAATCAGGCTGGCTGCATGTCGGGAAAGAATTCTTTGTTATCACATTTATGGCTTCTTTACTGCTTTATGATAGCTCCAGGTAGGGCTATCATATAGGCTTAAAAATATTATCATAATTCACCACCAAAAAGTGTCATTAATGCAGATTTAGTCACACTTTTCCTGTGATACTTTCTACCTGTTCAGATACAGGCTTCTGAAAAATGAATTAATACACCCAAGACCTCTACCTCAGAGACCTCCCTGCTCCTGGGACAGGAATGCAGCTGGAGCTGAAGACCAGGCACGATACAAAAAATGGCCAGCTAGAGCTCTGCAAGGCATTCATTTTACAGTTCATTGATCAAACCAATTGCACTGATAAATAATTATTCCCAGCCTGGCCAAAGTGAGACAAATCTAAACAAATTTTTCTTTGCTAAGAGATGAAAAAAAAGAAAAGAAAAGAAAAATCTCTGTAGCTCAGACAATATTTTTGTCTCTCTTGGAATGAAACCGTGCATTTAGGTGTTCCATTTAAAATCTTGAACCTGAGTTTATTTTGCAGACTGGATTAGCTCAAGATCCCAGTGGCCTCTTCTTGCCAGGGGCATTTGTAGGCAGCATGGTAAAACACGATCTGGAGAGAGGTGTTGGGATGTACACCAATGGCATGGAGCATCCTCTTGTGCTCTGGTATCTTGTGTAGACTAGTGATACCAGGCTAGCTTCTGCTGCCAGTAACCAGCCCCAGAGAGGACTCTCACCCCAGGGAGACTGTCACCTCCTGCCTTAGTGCCATGTCCCAGCAGGACCACTCTCTTGCACAGAGAGCTGTGATGCCTGTCAGTCAACACCAGACAACCTCACCAAGCTTTGCATTAAAGGACACATCTCCTTTGAACATCAGAATCTGCTATGGGTTATGAGTTCTCAAAATACAACTCTGATGACATCCATGCATACTTCAAACTGCTGTCAAATTATCTGATACTGTATGTCCTGGAATATCTATCATCTCACCAACATCTGAGCTCCAACACAACCAGTCTCCTAACACGCCACATGGTGTAACACAGCAGAAAATGAAATCAGAACTCAGATTTCAAGCACGAGCATATCCTAATTTAGCCACTTTCATGACAGTTAGTTCCCAAAGCTAAATTAATACAGCTAATGCCATTCATCCTTTTTATCTGTCCTGCCTCACTTTATAGACAATTCACACAGCTGACTTTCTTTCCTGAGAGTTTTCCCAAGCTGCTGACATTTTAGATCTGCCTGTTTCTAGCTTCATACACACTAACAACTCTTTTCTTCTCGTCCACCTCATCAAAGCAAAATCCCAAACACAAGGCTCATCTCCTTCCAAACCTTCTCCCCACAGATGGTGCCAGATGGTGTCTGACAGGAGGAGCAACTTTTCCCCATTCTTATTACACATGTGAACCCCTGAAGATGACTGGGAGAATCAGGAGCTGCTGCTGGCAGGCACTTCCCATGCATAATAAAGCATGGGAGGATAGGAGGCTTTTTCTGTAACTGTTGTCACAGGGCCCTCAGCTCTGCTCATACGCAGTGTGCAGGGAAGTTGACAGCTTGGTGGCTCTGGGAACATTTTTCTTGATTAGCAATACAGGCAGCGTTCACTGCTGGGCTGTGTCTAGCACAGTACGTCGGTGAGAACACACAGGGCTCTTGTTAGCGCTAAGAAGTCACCTGCTACATGGATTGGCTTTGTAAGATGTTTGGAGGGAATGCACAGTCAGCTTTCTTGCCAGAAAGAAGTCAAGATTTGGGTGGTCGATCCCATAGGAACTGGCCTCTGTGCACAGTCCTGAGGCAACGACAGGGCTCTCCTCAAGCTAAAGCCAACCAACTACTGTGTGCCTAGTCTTAGAAAAAAAAAAAAAAACAAAACACACAACAACATCGCTCTTGTATCCCTCTCTGAAAGCCCTGATGGAGCTCCATCACTACCCTGGGTTAGTCTCCCCAACAGAAATAAAGCTCCATCACTGCCTTTCTGCCTCAGGAAACATCCCACCGAGAAAGGAGCATGCTGGGAAATGTGGGAGAAGCTGCTTCCTTTGCTCTACAGCTTTGGAAATTCCTGCTGAATCTAGATAGAAAGCAAAAAGCCTCTCCAAAATGCTTAGGGGTTCCTCAACACAGACAGTAGTGACCTTGTGAGTGGTGGGGCCGAAGAGAGCAACCGGACCCCATGCAAAGCTTCCTGCAGGTCAAGAGCAGTAGCTGAGGACTCTACTCTGGCCCTTCTGTTTTCTCTAGGTAGGATATTTAGCAAACATCTTTACTTGCCTTAAAAGACTTCAAGCAAACAGAGACTTAGGAAGGAAAGACTTAAAAGCCCTTTCCTTCTCGTGTGCATTTCCCTGGCATGACTGTCCCATCACATTTTAAGTAGAGAGCATCACCAGTTGGCTTTGGATTGCAGTTTCTCCACTTTGGTTTCCAGTTGGCTGCATGACTCTCAACGTCCCGATTATGCAGTGTTATTTGTGTTTGCTGTGGTGTCGCTCCATGGAAGATGACAGCGTTACCTTGTCCAGTTGGCGCTGATGGCTGGGGAACACAGCGACTGTGAGCTCGCCTGGATGTGCCACTGCTCACACAGGAAAATGAATGAGCTCGAGAGGAAAATCAGCAGTTACCCCATGATGTCTTCCTTATGTCTCTGCCTCAGAGCCCTCTCCATGTGACACACTGCTTGCTAGCTTTTTTGGGAATAAGTGGCTGTCAGTGCTCTGGCCAACTGTTGCAGCACAGCAAACACAGGCAGAGACACCAGTGCTCTGAAAAATCCCACCACACAAAGCAGCACTGGAAACAATAATGCCAGGTTTGTACAACTCCCCTAGAGCTGGATTTGCTTCTTCCCTGACATCTCAGTTTAATAAAGACTCTATTCAGTAAAGGCTGCTGCAGGTTGCTCTGTATTAAGCACGAACAAAGGGACAGGTCCACAGTGACTGCAGGAAATGTAGGAGTTTTGTCACGATGTGAAACCCTGTGGCTTTCAAACTGTCTTGCTGCAGCCTCTATGTACACCCCTCCCCGCTCTGCAAATAAACAAGCTGGAGGAAAATCTCATGCGAGGGAACACCCAGGCAAGGTGATAAGCAGGACTCAGTAGTCCAGGTAAAGAGTTGGATGAATTCATTTGGATATCAATGTCATTGAGGCTACCTATACGAGGAGGTCTTTCTTGAAGATCTTGATAAAAGATCAAAGATTTGTGTCTTCTAATTCTTCCTTTTACCTGAGCAATCAATCTGAACCGTCCAAATCTGTTAGAAAGCCAGCTCAGCCAGATCCACCTGCATCAGAGGCAGTTCAAGGCTTGGGAACCTTCTACTGCTTATGTCAAGCCATAGGATAATAAAGACACTTTATGAAGTTCCTCCTCCATGGCCAAAGTGGAAATACTCAAAAGCCATTGAGATAGTCATAGTCCTGCCCATTAAAGTGAATCTTCTGGGAAATTTGGGAGGACTCACTTTGGAATCACCAGATGATCAAGAGCCAAGGTCAGATGGAAACCTGGTTTTGCATTTTGCACACATATAAGGGACCTGAGACTACAATTTTTATTTGTATTTCTTCCAAGTATTTACTGGAATGAGAAAACCTTTAGAGATTCTTCCATCACTAATAGGTTTTCAAGTGAATTAACATGAACTCAAGGAGCAAAGATACTATATTCATAAAATTTAATAGTCCTTGTAATTAAAAATACAAAAAATACCCCCAAAAATAAAAGAAAACAGAGAATAAGAGCACTCATGCAAGTGAAAATATTGCTCTAAATTGTTAGTCTGAAACAAACACTGATGACCAGCAATCTCACTCCACTGCCTTCAGCACACTTACGTAACACGCAGTGCCTGGGGGTTTGCTCTGCTGTACCCTAAGGTGGTCCACAGAGCAGCAGCAGGACCTCAATAATGGCCAAACAGATGCCGACTAAACTCCACAACATCCTCTGCAGCCTGCAGCCCTCTGCAACATGCTGTCGGCCTGCACTTCTGAAACGTGCCGTGATAAATACAAGCATTGAGAGAGCACAGCCACTTGACAAACCGAGACCTTCATACCCTGCAGTTAACACGGCATGAGCTCAGGACAGCCATGCAGTGACTGCACCTTCTCCTGCTCCCCTCCACCTTAATTTAGTGAGCAGGGATTTTTTTATCTAATATACATTGTAATTACAGTTTATTATTACCATTTATCAATAACTTTCCTCCATAAATCATCTTTGCACAACCATCTTTACATCCTCCGAAGCCTGAGAAGTTATGCAACTTCTGCGAGCCTCTGACAGGTAATTATACAGTGCTTTCAGATTTATTGCAATATTAAAGAAACAGTCATATCTGCCTTCCTTGAGGATTTTGTAAAGAAAGGCATAGATCAGGATAGAGCTAATTCTCACACAGGCCCTGGTTGCTTAGAAATCACTGTAGCATAGAGCAGTTATGCCAGTTTCTCCAGAACTGGGCTTCTGATCAGGCACAAACTTCTCGTGAGGTTTCCATTTCTCTTTGCAGAAGGGCTGTGGCCAGACAGTGGTACAACCTCAGTACCAATCAATATTCACCCAAACATCTCAACCCAAGACAGATTCATTCATCCCTCCATGCCTCCATGTCCATGACAGATAGAAAGTCTTCAGAGGAGGCAGAGATGTGGAATGTCTCATTTTGAAAAGCTGTCTGGACCATTGTTCTCAAAGACTGAGAGGCATACTCTACCTGGAGGCCAGTTATACGTGGAGTTCCCTAGGGGTCTTTCTTTTCCTGTTTAATATCATTATTAATGATTCAGAGGAAGAGACTCATCCAGTTTGCGAATGACACCAGCCCTGAGGGAGCAGTTGATACACTCAGCAGCAAGGCCACTATTTAGGGGACCTGGGCAGGTCAGAGGAACAGGCCAACAGGAACCTTAGGAAACAAAGACAAATACACTCAAATTTTAGAAGGGGTGTTTCTGACCAGATAAAGAAAAGATGCTTCCCCATGCACAGCATTGGAACGGGGGACAGGCTGTGTGGTTTCTGTCTCTAGAAGTTTTCAAGACCTGCCTATAGCAAGTCTGCACAACCTGGTCTGAATTCAGGATCGATCCTTCTTGGAGCAGAAGATGGACTAGAAACCTCCTTAGATGCCTTCCTACCCGAGTTATTTTTATCTTTTTAGGATGATCACGATTTTCAAAAGGCCCCATGTCCAGAAAGAGACCCTTCTCCCCTCTTTGAGAAGAACAGGCTGTGTCCAGTTTTTTCCCCATCTCTTCAGGGATTAGTTAGGGAGTGTCAACCGATGGTTTGAAATAGATGCTGGAGATCAGACCCCAGCCTCATACTGTCACCTAGGACTAAAGCAGTGTCACTCTCTGGAATGTCACAGGCCAGGAGATGTTACCTCTCTGGGACCATCAGACTCCCTGCAGGGACAGGTATGGATTATGATCCCCTCACCCTAACAGATGATGCCTCTCACAAACACTTTGTCATCTCCCATTTCCATCCACTTGCTAACACTGCAGAGTGAAGCCACATGTGGTGTGTGACACCCTGTGACTGTCCGCACTCCATGCTGTCACCTCCACTCCCCGATGCCACTGACACACTTGTCCCACCCTCCTGCCTGCCCTCCTTGCCCCTCTCCAACTCCTCATCCACCAATGCACTAGAGATGTGGCAAATCTTCCCTGCCACAGCTGTTTGAAGAGCTGAAACCCAAGGCTGGTCACAGTGTAATAAAGACATCAGTGCTGAAATATGCTCAATAAGCTCTCAATATGTGGCCGTCGCTAGCTAACCCGCACACATCTACCCAGCAGCGTGGATACGCTCATGGCTCCCTGCTCGGCTGTCATCAGGAGAGCCAGTCACAACAATTTTGGTAGCATGAGTTTCCATCACAGACTCACCATTTTGTGGAAGTGGAAATATTTGTGGTAACATCTCCATTCCCATGGTATTTGACAGGAAAAGGGAGAAACAACTTTGCGAATTCATTTCAATACTGACAAAACATTCCTTTTTTATTTTTTTTGAGGCATTCTGCTTAAATATGAGTTTATATCACCATATCCTATGTCTGAATGCTGTCAAAAGAAAATGTTTGCATCTTGATGAGGGAACAAGTTTCAATTAGAACTGATGGGAACATTTGACAAAACACATTTCCATGAAAACACACTGCTTAGTTGAAAGCCTGAATATTCTTTGTATACATATGGGCTTTAGTATAGTTTTGGCAGAGGATTTCTGAGCTTCAAGGTTCCCTTAGTGAAGAAACTCATATTGAAACCCCCTTTTTTTCCACTTTGCACATGAGTATTCAAGCAATTGGGATCAGCAAGAAAATGTCCAAAGGTTTGGAGATTTTTTTTTTTCCTTTCATTATGATGTACAAAAATTTGAAACACAGAACGTTATCACACAGCATTGTTACTCACTGGTTATTTTTAATTTCTCTGCTATTGAAGCAAAGCAATTTGTCTGGTTTTGTCAGTGCAATCTATGCTCTTGAAGGCCAGAAGACAGAAGAAGAAATGTCACCATGCAGTTCTGCTACACTAAAAGTGTGAGGAGCACGGCTACGAGGCCAACACACTGAACTGGGAGTCCCAGTCATTCCAGGTTTGGCACTGGTGTGTGGCAGGTGAATGTTCAGCTGCTTTCATTTTCTATACTGTGGGTCTCTAGCTGTAAAACACCAGAAATTCCTCCATGAAAGGAGGAGCAATGTGACTACTGAACGCACTGCAGGCACTGAGAAGGAGCAGACTGACTCAGCTCACCTTCAGGGAAGCAGCTTAATGGCTACAGCCACAGCATAACGATCCTCTGGGATGCATCCCACAAAACCTGCAGTAGAGACCAGGCTTTGCAGCGCTTTCAGGAGACTGGGAAGCATGAGTCACATTTCCCAAACCACGTGATCAGAAAATCACTCTTTCATGCTTCCAAAAATGTTAACGCTGCCCTGACTCTACCAGGCAAACTCTGCTTGTCCTTGCTCCTACCACTGCCAGGGAACTACCAACATTCCCAGGATTGCCACAACTGCCTCCTCTCCCTCTTCTCCATCACATCTCTGAGACTAAAAGCAGGATGAAGTGAAATGGGTGAGGAAAATAAAAAATTTTACCAAAGTTCGGAAGGTTTCTGTGGGATCTTTGTATGTCAGGTGGCATCACCAAACCCTGGACAAAACTGGAGAAATGGGGCCCTTAGCCAAATTCCTGCAACTCTAAGGTATTTGTAGTGTTTAATAAAGAAGAATAAATCAAATCTCATGTTCACAAATAGTCTCCCGTCACTCTCATTGCTCTGTGTAATTTTGATTAACTTCAGCAGCATAGAAGCTATCCATAAATTACAAAGCATGGATCACCGTCCCTAATAGTCATCTTAAAATTGACCAAAGGACGCTCAATCACACCTCAAGACATATACATTTCTATGTCTATGTGTTAGCAGGGTGCCAAACTGCCATCAGAGTTAAATTCAGGTTAGGTACCAAACTCCAGGCATCCAGTGCCCTTTGGGATGGTATGTGAGATACCCAGACAGGGCTAGGAAATAGGGGGCATGTTGGAGCTGGTGTCATAGTTCAGCCCTGATCAGGACCAAGCTACACAGTCCCCCCACCCTCCAATGGGACAGAAGGGAGAACTG
>JAAGAY010006699.1:10829-49470 GCA_011801015.1 Ardeotis arabs | reverse complement strand
CCCCCCCCCCCCCCCCCCCCCCCCCAAGATATTCAACATTGTATATAAAGGCAGCTAACCAAGTGAATGTTTGCTTCTCAAAATTTAGAGGCTGGCTTTGCTGCAGTATTGACATCTGTCCTATTGAAGGCAGGCAGTATGGTGGCCAGTTTAGAATAAAAATCTATCTTAGTCCTGCATTTTAAATCCTAACATTTTGAGATTGATATGTGGAGCCTTATCTGTACGTGATCTACACATCTAATTGACTCTAATAAAGAAAACAGGCAAACAGCAGAAAACACAGCTGAAAGACCTAGCACACTGAAAGACTGAGGGGAACATAAGCAAGAAGTACCATCTCTGCTGATTTTGATTGATTTTATGTTATTTGTTTTAAGAATTAATGTTGTTTGGTGTCTTTTCCTCATGCTATTTTTTAACATTTGTCAGATAGAAATCAAACAAAAAAAACCAAAAAGTCCAAAAATTATGTGTAAAGAATTAAGTTAAAAAAAAGTAGTAAAAACAGAACTGTAGAGTGATTCAGTCTTTGTACCTGCATTTCTAGATAAGCAGGCACTGGAATAATTTATTCTTGGCCTTCACTTGATAGTTGAATGTCACTGTAAGTATGTATCTGTAGCTGAAGTCTCTTAGATAAAATGAGAAAAAACTATTTATGTCCACCTCTTTAACTAGAATTTGCTTCCCAGGGAAAGCTGAGGGAATCTCTTTGTAACTAGCAATACTAGAAACAGATTGCTCAAAATTCTGAAACCAGGTAATAAACCTAATTTCATAAGATCAGGCAGTGAAACTCAGTTCAGGTCAGTTCCAGAATACAGGGAAAGAGGGGAATGAAAATGAATAACAGAATAAATAAGGAGACCGTACAGTGAAGAGTCCAAGGGATTAGATTTAAAAGTATCAGTCTTGAGCTCTGCCAGCTTGTTGTTTCAGAGAGAAAAACAAAAAATGGGGCTGAATGTTGCTTTCTAGTAGAATAGCCAGAGCTGTGCCTCTAGACAGCAGAATTACTACTGAAATGGTATGTCCTTCTTAGTCTGGATAAAAGGACACTTGTTAGGGCTTTTTGTTGAAATTGATTCTACTGGACAACTGGTGAAAACTAATGAAGAGCATTTTTTGTGTTCACCCTGCCAGCAAAGTATGAAGCTTTCAATCCTTCACTGTTTTTCTCTGGTATAAGATCAATACAATACTGGCTCTCTACAAGCTTGCGACATTCAGGTACTCACCCAATGTAGAATCTGATTCTACAAAATGTTTTCCTCAGAATTCAGGAATGGGATTACTCGGCAATATTTGGCCATACATTTTCCCTAAATTGGAAATGTGTCAAATTGCAGGTGACACGATATTTGTGTTTCTAAAGTGTTTTTTGCCTTGGTACAATCAGATGCAATACATCTGATCTACAGGAATGAGCTACTGCCTTTCTGTATAATAAACCCGGAAGTTCTACTCTGATGTTGAACAAACATACTAATTGCTAATATTCAATCGAACCATATTCCAGTTCTAGTGATAAGGCTGCTAATGCTACCATAATCATTTACAGTGTGATAAATGTTTTGCAAGTTCGTGAAGCAAATAGATCACTGTGTAAAACAGATAAAACTAATTAGGCATGTCAGTTCACTCAAGCCTATTAAATAGAGCAATTTAGCACATTTTGTTAAATAGCTCTCAGCTTACATTTAATGACGGCCTCTCCCTTGTTTTTCAAAGTGTAAAAGCTGCCTCTAATTGCTCTCGGAAGCAGACCTGAAGGTTGATGCATCTACTACAGTTCTATAAGTGTAACATTATTTACTGGTTTTGACTACCCGTATTTTAAAGCCTGAGAAGCTTCAAAGACTTTAGAAATAATTGAATGGCTTCATAAGTTACAGAAGTACCTGCTTGTTCATTTTATATGTAGAGGGTATGACATAGGTTTGCACGAAAGCTGCATTGAAATTATTTTGTTTCAGAGGCTAAAGACACCAAAACAGACACGTTCTTCCAGCTCACTGCAAGCAGTCATGTGCCTAAGGATGAGGTATTACTCTCATAATCACTCACCCCTGTTAGCAGACTAATTCAGCAGGCACTGAATTAACTTGGGTGAAAACAAAAAATGCATTTATAGCTAAGGAATACATTCTTCCCTACGTATTTTTGTTCTGAGGTTCCACATAACCCATATTCAAGGGTTTTCTCTGCCGTTTCTGGTTTTTCATTTCTCATTAAATTACTTAAAAGAAACTTCAGACATCATAGATGAGTGTCACAACATGGAAAACAATTAGCTGAAATTCTCTAGAACATAGTGTCTCAGAAAGAGAAATATACAAGAGAAAACAATAAATAAATTACTCTTTTTCCAGGTGGACCAGGTGGGCCAGCTTCACCCGAAGGACCTGGTGGACCCTGCAATGGAAAATGATATAACATTAGTGGTAACAAAGGATAAAATTGTTATCTTTATTAAATGCAACAAACATCTGCAATATGTTGGCCCCTTTCAACAGACAGAAAGTAAGTACCATAAATACACACAGAGAACTATCCTGGTTATTCAAAAAATCCTTTCTTAGGGTGGTCTTCTGAAATTTTTAACATCTTTTGGTACTATATGAAATGCATCATTTTTTTTTTTCTTTTCCTGTTTACCACAAAACATTTCAGACCAGAAAGTGACTGCTCAGAAGTAACATACAGTCTTAGCCTACTGCCTAACTCCACTAAGAAGTTTCTTGCTTTCTCAGGTGTTGAAGTTGTTACTTTTGTTAAAATTTTTAATTAATATCTGTGAGCTAGCTGCTCTGTGGGTGGCTTTCTCTTGAAAAAGCTTTTGTGCACTGATAGTATTTACCTACTCCATGCTGGTAAGCTGTGATACTCTTAAATATTTCAGGGCTGCTGAACAGTTTGATGAGCTTTTCTTCAGGAACACAACACTCTCAAAGTACTTACTGTTAAGTAAGACATACAGATACTAATTTCCTGAGGACTGCAAGTACATCCCATTTTATAACTTACTTCCAACCCTGTTGGAACAACTAGCATTGTTTATATTCAGACTGTACCATATAGCATAATTCCTTGATAAACAAAACTTTGAGAGCTAGAAAGAGATTTTCCAAAATGGAAACCCTACCTTTTTGCAATAAAAAAATTAAATTAATTATGTTTTAATAAGAGAATTACAAATATAAGAACTTTGATCCTTAATATGGGTATTGCTCAGATACTTAACCTTCTTAAAGCAGAAACATCAAAGTTTTGCTTCATTTATTCAGATCAGCTAATGAAGATTATTTGTCTGCAGCATTCCTTTCTTATACTTTCTATTTTTAGTGCTCCTCAGCAGCTCCAGCACAAATTCTTAACACATCATTTGTTTCTACTTCTAAAAGAAATTGAGCTCTTGCTTCTGATTGTGACTATAATATGGGCAATTCTATCTCTGCAGGGAAATAAATAGGTATTTTTCAGTATAATAGAAAATGCATCCATTTAGAAAATATTTTAAGACTATGAATGCATAGAAACCACCGATTCAGCACAAGATACTTTCCTAGCATAGGAAAGAACACGCAGCTGAAATGAAATGACAGAAACAACTCACAGGTTGACCAGGATCACCATCTTCACCCTTCTCTCCACCAACACCATCTTGACCCTGCAGAATTGATGAGAAAATAAAGAAAAAACAAAAATTCAGCTAAATTAAGTAACTTGGTTTCATATATTCATATAAGAGCACTATTTTTCTACAGAGCATTTTCCTAAGGATACTAGTTTTCAAAACTTTTTAAGATTTCTAAGCCTTAAGAAATATATGAACAGAAAAGCAACAGATGTTACAGGTAAGACGTCACCTCAGAAAACAAAGAGGCAAGGTTATCTAGAATTTACTGCAAACAAAGACTAGGACCTAAAACTATTTTTTAAGTGTACTTACAGATGGACCAGGTTCCCCAGGGGGACCGGGATCTCCAGGAAAACCAACTGGGCCCTAGATAAATTAGGAAAAAAAAAAGGAACATGTGATGATTGCTATCTGCCTGTCAATGGATGACAAATATTTTATGAAGCATATAATGAATGTTCAAATGTAGAAAATCATATATAGTTTTATATGTAGCACAACTTCAGCAGTGCTTTACAGTGCTTTGTGTTAGAATTATTAAGCTCACTTACTGGGTTACCCTTAGGCCCATCATCACCTGGAGGTCCTTTAGCACCTGGTGGTCCAGCTGCTCCAGGTGGACCAGCCTCACCTTTTTCTCCCCTTTCACCTTTTGGACCCTGAGAAAATATATGAACACAAAAACATCATCTGGAAAGTGAATGGCTAAAAAAAAAAAAAAAACCAGATTACAATGGCAAAACTGTTATTCAGACCTGGGCAATGTTACTCATCACTAAATGCTGGCATGTGAATGGGACATTAGGATCTCAGCCTCAGACTGGAAAACCTGTGAATCTCAGGTAGAGTACCAACACCTGCACCCAGTCTGTGTCAATCAACTGTCTTCAGAGAGGAAAAACATGCATGTCAAAATTAATACTTTTGGCAGAAAAAAATAGGTACTCTCTTAGGAAGTCTTCAACTTTGTCCTCTAGCTGCTAATACAAAATGTGGCTATAATTACAAAGAAGTAAATTGCATTTTAAAGGTGTAAGATCATCACTGAAAATTTAAAAGGAAACACACTCAAGTAATCTGAATAAATGCTTTCTAAAGGAAGTACTAGAGATACCTTAGTTCACCATAATAAAGGTTAATAATAAGAAAAAAACCCAAAATACTCACAGATGTTCCAGATTCTCCAGGAGGTCCAGGATTACCAGCTTCTCCAGGTTCACCCTGTAAACGTGTAAGGATAAATTGATGAGTCATGCTTATTCATGTGAACAGCTTACAGGAACTGGATTTTATTAGGTCTACAGAAAGGGGGTTGAGTTACATATGGTTTTGCAGAACTGGAATCTTAAATTTTAGAGAGAATATATCAAACTAAGCTTTTAGTGAGCCAGGGAGACTAACCTTCCCTTTGGGCTTTGGAAGATGTTCCCCTTTATTGTCCCATATATTGCAAATTTCCTGTTTGTCATCTTTCTTTCTAGTCACAGAAAAGCCAAAGTATATTGACTGTTTATGGTTTGGTTTTTTTTTTCTCTAGAAGATATATTTCGCCCGGAAGCAAGTTTCTACAAATAGGAGAATACTAATTGGAAGTGAATGTCAATAGAGTGGAAATATTATTGCTATAGCTACTGTTAGAATAAAAAATAATAGAAAGAAAACATAAGGATAAAATAATAGCATAACTGTTAGTAAAACTTTCACCACAGGCCACAAAGGTGTATACTATTTATTTACTGGTGACAGAAATTGTTTAGTAAAGCAGATGGCTTTGAGGATAAGACCATATGAAGACAATCTGTGCAAGTCAAAGATTATACACTATTAAAATAATGTGTAAGTTAATTCAGTCTCTTTTTTGAGCTAATACACAGTATTAGCTCAAAGACTTTCTCTGCAGTTGTTCATTTTAAAGTTTATTATGACTGATTATTTTCTAGCTCAGTGGGCTGAGAAACAAATCTTTATAGAAGAGTACTCCGTAGTAGAATGTTTAGCTATTAGCATCACAGCCACACAAATCTGTGAAAGGATAACAGAATCTGCTTTGTGACTGTCATGGAGTGCTGAGATAAGAACTATAAATTTTTATTCCAAAGGACTTCTCAATGTACCTGCTAATGGGTGGATTTTTTTCCCCCATATATATTATTTTTCCAAACCAAATTAGCCTTGCCAGTAATTATTCCTATAAACACGAGCAATTTAGTGCAGAAGATGCACTTCACCCAGTCTCCTCCACTGAACTCAAACACGGATTGTGAAAAAATGTGTGTATCCTTCATATCCTGTATGGGCCTGCATGCCCCTCTTCATTCTACGACAATTCAATTAACATAACGTGCATGTCATTTCCATGTGGACAGTATAAAAGTATAAATCATAAAATAGAAATTTCAGACAAATCTTATGGTGTAGATACTGAACTTTTTTTCATAGAAGCTAACGGCAGCATGACCACCTCACTGGGACCAAAATTTGGTCCCATGTAAGTATTACATTGGATGAATGGAAGAGTATCCAACTGAATTCCCGAATAGGCTAATTAACAGATTACCACAATTTTAGGAGCAATATTAAAATGTCCTTTAGAAAGGGCACTTTTAAAGGGTGAGTTTGCCTTTAGAAACTGTAGTATGTTTTATTAGGCATACTTAAATTTGCAGGAATCTTAAAAATTAATGATCCCTCTTAGTACTCAAAATTCATTTGCTTCTGTGGTAACAGCATTCATTATTTAAAAAAAAAAAAAATTAAAAAAAAAAAAAAAAAAAAAAAAAGAAGAGTCTAGTGGATAATTCAGGTCAATAAGCATTAAGCATATTTTCTAGGAAAATTAATAATTTTCATTTCCTTATCCTCTGCACAAGGTTTACTGAATCTGCAGCATCATTAGGACTGGGTTTTTTTTTGTCCATGCCCACTATCAATAAAATCCACAGGGAATGACACCTGGAATTAGCAAACAAATTTATGCTATTCAAATTAGTAGATATATTATATCTAACAGAGTCCAAAATACAGACCCCTTCAACAGGTGTCCCCATTGCAGGACTAACTGAGTAACATAAGAATGCTAATTGTACCATCTCTTGCTTGACAAGCACCTGTACCAGTAAATCCTCTTCTAAGCTTCCCAAGGATTAAGTTCTTATTCTGCCTTTCTGACAAATGATATTATAATTTATGATGATTCACATTTGATTTGTAATCCACTCTTTACCCTTGCCATTGACAAACACATCTTCATTTTATTGATATTATACAACAAGAGAAAAGATATAAATAGGAGTGAAAAAACATTAGGAAAAAAGTATGTGTGAAGAAAAGAAAAAGAGAAAATGCATGTTTTGTTTAAAAGCGTGAATTCTGTCCTCCCATTGTGAGAACTCCTCCTGACAAGACAACTCTTTATGATTTCTAAGCTTGTAGAACTCATTAAATGGAACTGAAATTAAGAAGGAAGGTGTCCTAACTAGGGAAAAAACCTGGCATATACTAAAGCTTGAGAAGGAGGAGGAAAGTGATTAGAAGAAATAAAAACTTCCAAAATAATATACTTGGAAGCTTCTCTATGTGAATGCAGAGAATATGGGAAATAAGCAAGAAGAAATAAAAATGACAACCAGTGATAAACAGTTGGAATTTCACGTTCTTGAATTAAATTTGGTGGGCTGATTATCACAAACTGGGCCTCTAAATCACACAGAAGAGTCACAGGGAGAAACAAAGGAGTAAGGAGTTCAATATAAGTCAATGTTTTTACAAAATGACTGGAATATAATTTCATCATGAAACAGTAAAAATTAAGGAGGTGACTGAAACCAATGGCAAAATTCCTACTGACGTCAGTAGGACACAATATTATACAAGGTGGGGTTTTTTGTTTGTTTTTGTTTGTTGGGGGGTTTTTTGTTTGTTTTTTTTTTAGCACTGAATATAATGGGTGCTACTCTGGACATAGTGTTCTTATAAGACACATTTTTCTCAATACTCTAGCAGTCACAGGGGGAATGTTTCTTCCCACAGTGCCCATTTTTTTCTATATTCCACTGGCATACCTACTCTTACATTCATTTTTTAATGAAAAAACAGACATATAGCCAACATTTTATGGTGTCAACAATATTGAACAGCATCATAACAAAAATCTTTTGTTGTCACAGAGGAAGAAGCAGTTTGTGAGATACTGTAGGAGGAATTTCAGATTTTCATTATTTTTTTTCATTATTTTCAGTCACGCAAATGATCCTGGAAAAACAATGGTAACTTCCTTATCTTGTAAAAAGAAAGAATATCTGAAAGCTCTGTGAAGCAGAGTGATGTGCTTTTGGACGGTGATCCAAAAGAGGATCATGACAAATATAAGTGATTTTGATTGATCTGGTACTTGAGTCATTATTTGTAAATTCATAGATCTGATGGATTTATACCTAAAGCTACAACACTGGTACACTGTGTCAAAGACAGTGTGTCAATAAATGAAAGGGAGCAGAAGTTAAAAACTTCTGAAGTGCTGGAGTTCAGTAATGGTATAGGAGGAAGATTAGGGAAAAGGTTCCTGTGCATTTAATTATCTGATGGGACAGGAAGAAAAAGGGAAAACTCGCTTCATATTCTGAGAAGTTATCAATACTGTGAGCTTTCTGGAAAACTACCAACACTGACATTTCTAGTCATGTCTTTTCTAGGATTCATTGACAATTTTCTAGGATTCATTGACATCAGTGTTTCATTGAATACATATGATATTCTGTGGCAAATATTTAAATACTTAAGAGCAAGCTGCATAGTATATTAATTATTATATGTTAAGTTATTTATACAATGGCCTGGAATCTACTTCTGTTTCCTTCACCTTACGCTGCTTTCAAAATGTTCTTTCCCAATCCCAAGTTAAAGAAAAAAAGTTCATATTAAATCTGTAACATTACAGCAAAATGCTTTTAGACTTACAAGAATGATATGGCCGAGGTCAACTTGTTAAAGTAAGCATAAATAGGAATTTGAAGAGACTCTCTTTTGAAACTTGTGTTTGCTCAGCATTTTGTAAGAGATTACACTGATGATTCAAATAATCACACAAAGAAAGCCATTGCATCTATTGCATACAGTGTTTTTCCTTTAAGAAAAAGGAATATGTTATCTGACACATTCTTTAGGTAAGATATGATTTTTTTTTTAAAAAAAAAAACAAAACAACACATTCCATATACTGGTAGGAAATTTTCTGAATAGAGAACTGAAACTAGCAATAAAAATAATGGTGATGAATGAATGTCATATCATCAGTCTCAACTATCACAGATCATCCTCCAACCTTTGACTTAACTGGAACTGTATCTGTCTGTATGAGGAACATATATTGATGCTTCAGGTCTGCTTCCCCTCACAGATATTTTTACCATTGATACATTAGATAATAGCTTATATTCTTAACATTCCAGATAGAGGGCTGCATGATATTCTAAGCCACCCCAGTATAAAATGAAAAACTCTTGAAGTCAATAGTGTTACTATAGGCATCAAACTATGTAGTTAAGGAAATCACCATAACCTTACTTTAACCCTTCACCTGAAAACTACCTCTTCTGCTCCCAAGCTCTTTCCTCTGATTCTTAAATATTATTGTGATGTAAAATGTGAAATAAAAAGACCAAACATGGTAAGTTAGCCACTAGGACTATAGCTTGATTACTATTAACAGTTACTAGGTCAATGAAGGATTTTTGGGAACTGTAATGTATCTATTTAGCACTGAACAAGAATCAAAATGTATATTCATATTCCCATGTTTTCTCTTTCTAGGGTGATATTATCAACACTCACCTTTTCACCAACACCTCCAACAGAGCCAATTGAGCCTGGGGGGCCTTGAGGACCCTACAATGATCAAAGATGTTAGTTATCCCAAATATAGTGCTCATTACTGAATTACCGAGATTGAAAAAATAGGTTAATTCTTACGTCAGCTCCATTAGGACCCTGGGGACCTCTGGGACCTGGAGGGCCAGGTGGACCCTGTATCAAAGAGACAATTTGATATAGTTACAATCATAAAGAATAAGTCCAGAGGGGCTTTTTTGGCCATGAAAAATAATAGACTAAATCTGTAGAGGACTTTTCATCTTCACAGTACTACAGAAACAGCAGGGCCAGATTGGTGCCCATTGCATGAGTTCACAAGGTGACGGGGGATCCAGGCTGTATTATAAAGTACCTGAGCTGGAAACGATCTGATGCCTCGGGGTCCTGAGAATTGGTTTCCTGCATTGTATTTTCCCTGCAGGCTACCTGGCACAACCCCTCCACTGTGCAAAGACCCTGGAGTAGCTTATCTGTCTGGTAGCAGCCAAGTGACAGTACTGCACCGTAGGGCCTACAGATGGGCAATAATAAAGCATCCAGGCTTGGCGTAGGGTGTTGGAGGCAAATGTATACTGTAGATAGCTTGCATTTCAGTCAGGACCAGCCCAGAAGGTATTCTGTCAACAGTATAAACGGGTGGAAAATGTAGTCTCGAGATCACCCAGAAAAACAGAGTAAGCCTAGCCAAGTAGTGTTTACTGTCTTCTGGCCTGCAATTACCTGAAGCTAGGGTACAATGCCCTGAATTTCAGAAAAGCAGCTCCAAACTCTCTGGTGCAGTGGTCTCTCCTGTTTCTTTCCTGAACCTGCTTGCCACTGTCCTGTCCCAGACACACATAGCATCTGCTTTGCTACCTACTCGTCAAGAGTATTTTCTTAAGTTACATAAATCGTGATATTAAAGACGAGGAGATAGATGTGGGAAAGCAAAGTAAGTCCCAGGGAGAGTTTACGTTACACAAGATATTTCATACTCAAGCACTAAATTCAGGAGTAGCTTATCAATTTTCAGCTACAGAGAAAAGAAATAACAACATAGACGGTATTTATAGCCCCTAGAGTGACCAGTGGGGAAGAAGTCTTACCATTGGGCCCACATCACCGTTTTCACCCTTTTCACCTGGTGGGCCAGGCAGACCCTAAAAGACATGGAAGAGAAAAGAAACCTATTAGTAGGGTACCTGGAATGATGAGTTATAAATCAATATGAAACAATATGAAGCAGATATACATGCAAAACTTGGAGACGGGGGATGGGTTGACAACAAGAAAACAAAACCAACAAACAAAAAGAAGTTTTTTTTTATATTACAGCAAATGTATAGGTAATCCTAGAATGTTTAAACTAGGTGAGCCAGAAAATCTTTTAAAAAAACCTTGTAGGGTGGCTAACTTTAAAAACACTGCCATCATTGTCAAGACCCCAGGTGGGCATTTGGACAATTTGATTTATGCTATGATACATATATATGCAAAGAAAACATGATCAGTGCAGCACAGTGAAGTGGTATGCACTAAGCCACCTGAGTACTGGAAGCTGTATAAATGCTTGAATAAGGTGTCTAGCGGAGGTAATACATCCTGCTGAGAGGCATGGCATTGGATTATGCAAACCTATCCTTAGAAGCAAAGTGTCCAACTTTGACTAGTAACAAACATCAAGAGAAGGAAACTGTAGCTGATGCTAATACTGTGATCTAGTATGCTGTTACCCCAGCTAGAAGCACTAGCACCATTAAGCTGGGCATTCCTAAATGTAGGATCAAAGCTTGGCTCCTATAAAAAGCAGATCCCCTGGACCTGAATTCAATAGCATTATACTGATTTACATTACATTAAGATCTGGTTCTGGTTTTACGTTTCACCTCCTGAGTTCTGCTGCTTTCAAAGTATCTATCAAACTATAGTTAGCCAGACTGCAAAGCACATCTTTGCTACAAGGCTGTATAAAACAGTATGAAGGATAAACTTAGACAACACTATACCCATTCCTCAGCTGCCTTCCTACTCTGACACTATCTGAATGATAGAAAGACTTCTCAAAATTCCAAGATACAACTTTTCTTAAAATGATGTGTGTCTCTGTTGTCTACTACTGTGAAAACGTGGCTGACCTGTCAGTGCACTGTGGTAGTTGTGAAAGCCTGTTTACTATTAGGTAATCAGCTGTAGCTCATGTGATGACACTGTTTTTTTCTAAATAATCCTTGCTTATTTTAAAAAATAAGCAACTGTATTCTACTAAAATTCCATAGCCAATAATACTATCTTCAGTAACATGTATTGATTACAGCACATGCTGAGTAGTAATGCCAGGGTTATAAATGCCTAATCCATTGTGATTCATGGTCATCAGAAACCTAGACAGCTCATTCAACTGCTTGCAGAAGAGGTATTTATGAAACTTCAAAGGCAATTAAACATGTACTTGATATTTCGGTCTTTGAAAAGCCTTTCCAAAGCCATTCAGTAAACTCCTGTTTCAACACTGAAAAACTCCAAAGTGATTTCACTGAATCAGTACTTCATGCATTATTGGTCTTGATACTGTGGCAGTCCTTTCAGTTCCTTTTGGCAAGAAGTAATTGAGGTGTTTCTCATTTAATATTTCAAAATTAAAGTTAAATTGCCATAAATTGGCTGTAAGATAACCTAGATACGCTCAGAGTTTTTCAGACTTTCTTTACTTTCAACTCTTTTTGTTAGAAACTCCCTTATTTTTAAAAATACTATCAAAATTAGATAGCAAGGAAATTCACAATTAAAGTAATAAATATTCAAAATTACCAATGTTCACTTTTATGAACAAAAGTACTTTATAATTAATGACCAATGTAAGTAATATCAGTAGAATTTAACTGAATGAAGTGTGATACAGTTACTGTGGAATATTATATGTAAGACACAGAAAGTTGTTACTCCCCAACAATTCATGATTACCATCAGGATTACGTTACTGAATAAAAGAAATCCTGTTTTCTCAATGGTACTTCAATACCATTAGCATATGTGGGATCTTGGTCCATGGACCAACATATTCAAACTAAAATTTTAATGAGAGAAAAAAAATCCTCATTTGAAATAGTACATTTGCGTAAGCCTCAGTTTAATTGATTTTTATATTATTTAGCTTAGTGCTCATTAAATTTAAAATGTGAAGGTGGACTTGATTGAAAAATATAAATTGAAACAGGATCCTCAGTCTAAGAGAAATAACAAGGATAACTTTATTTCACTTTAAAACAGTAAAAAAATTAAATGTTAATAATAAAATGTAGGAATCGTTTTTTGTGAGTTACTATTTCTGAAAATAATTCATTTTCAGTGTCAAAGGCAATATGAATCTACACAACATATACATGCTGGTGCAGTAATGAACTGTTTATCTTCCATGGAGGTTTGAAATATTTTATAAACTTCATTGTCAATTTTGTGAACTGCATTACGTAATAGAATTTTAAAAATAATAGGTACAGGTTAAAGTTCAGCTTAGTGAAAGAGGTGAGTCAGTTCATGCATGGTGAATAGAAAGGAGACATACTGTTCAATATATTCAAATACTATTGCTATAATTTTCAATTTTTAAAAAGACAGTATTTGTGATTCATACTACAGCTTAATGCGTGGATTAGAAATAGTTTCAAAGTGCTCTGTGCTCTAAAGTTACTTACATGGAAATGAATCAAAGGGCCTAAATGTCTTGTTCTTTGTTTTGCTGTATTTAAGGAAATTAAATTTTTGAAAAAGCAGGATTTTTCAACTGTAATTCTCTGGATGCAGCAGTGAGAAGCCTACCTTTTACTGTATGCTTACTTTGTGGTTTTTGTCTCAAAACAACAATTTTAAGAGGAAAAACCATGAAACTATAGGAACTAGCCAATGGTGGCAGCAGTGTATAAGCATCATGGAGTCCTAATCTTTCAGAACACAAGTAGCGTCTGTGATGGTATCACTAAGAAACACACTATGTTGCCAAAACCTATTGTGAAAATACAGTGAATGACTAGGACATGTTAAATACTCCTCCAGGCTGAATCTTTTCTTTATCTCCAGTAAAAAATGCTCTTGTTAAAACAGAAGTTGTTGGACTCTATAAATGAATGAGTTACTGAATGAAATTCTAAATCCTATGGTAGCCAGGAGTTCAGTTACAGAGCATCTTATCAATCTCCTTCAGCATTAAATCTGCTATTTATGCATGAACTCTATGAATACGGGATCTTTCAGTTCTTATTTACTGATGCTATCATTTTATTTGATAGAAAACAATAGTAATTCAGTTTCTGACACAGAAATCAGGGTTCTTACATGTAGAGGGTAAAATAATAAAGGGATTTACCTGTAAGCCAATAGGGCCTGGAGGGCCAGGGAAGCCTCGAGGACCTTCATCTCCTTTTTGCCCAAACATCCCTTGCTGACCTCTTGGGCCTGGCTCCCCATCACCTCCCTGTTTGGAAACAGCAAATAGCAAAAATATCACAGGTCTGATAATAACAGAAGAAGCTCCACCGAAATCACTGGAAAACAACTAAAGGAGGGCTCAGAATCACTCCTAATGTCTTTAGAAATCCATGTACCCCACCTTGATTGAATGAAATCTATTACACAAAAAACAGTGTATGTCCTGGTTTCATGTAGGTCAATTAATACTGCATGTCTCACAAAAATTTTCCCTGAATCCCTCTTCTCTCTCAGATCTGCATAAACACTCTAGCTGTTGAATACCTACATATGAGTAAATACGAGTAGCACAGTTATACCTGTCTTCATTGTAGAAGAATTCAAAGCCTTCTAAATAAAAATAAAAATCAATCTATCTGGTATCAGGTGAACTTTAAAAAGAGATGCTCTCTCAAACACATCTAGTACTGAGCTGATTTTACACTGATGGTCATACAATCCATCAAACAAGTTCACTGAAAGGACGGGCCTCATTCACTATTTATACTACTTCATTTTAATAATTCCTTCAAATTATTACCCTGCTGTACAGCTAAGGTAAAACACCACCTATAACTGCTGTAAGAAGAAAATAATGGAACTGTTAATACTGATTTGAAATATATTCCTGAGCTAGAAACATGCAGTTCAAAGAATTTCTAAGTATCAGATGAGTTATGGCAAGATTGGAGTTTTCTCGGAATGAGCTACTTACAGCTATACCAGGGGCACCAACAGGACCCTGGAGACCTGGTGGACCTGGAGGACCCTGCAACAAACAAACATCCAAAAGGAAAAGTTAGTGATTATGGCATCTGGAATGAGATGAAAAGCAAATATAGAGACAAACCTATTTGCACGATCAAGGTCTATTAAGCATTTCTACATTTCTCCATTGAGAATGTGGCATTATGCACAGATCTTTCCCATTCAGTACAAACTATCATTATTTGTTTATTTCTCAGATAAGACTCAGATTTGCACATCTATAATAGACTTAATACTGGCATTTATTGAAAGCACATTTGTAATTTTTCAGAATATTTAACAGATTCCCATGCAAACATGAATGAAAATTTATTTTTTTTTTCCACAACTAAAAATATCACACCTTTAAATGAGATTTGTGCAGAAAAAAGTCAACCTTTAAAGCACTATGTAACCATCTATCTTTAGATGGAATGCTTATTATTTCGATTAGTTTTTATGAAATTGTAAATGGGGTTTGCAACAGCACAAAGCTCATTTTGACCTCTAGGAGACACAAAAATGTCTAAGTTCTTGTGAACACTGGGAGTCCCACTCTCTTTGATATTAAGTCTCTTTTCAACAGAATGGCAAAAAAAAAAAGTTTCTGAGAGGAACTTCTTAATTTTTTCAGTCTTCTTACAGAATAATAACTTTTAAGTTATATTGTGCATAATTTAGAAGGCAGTTATGCAGAAGTGATGTAATGAACATATCTAACACTGAGAATGTGGGAATGCAAGATACTAGCTTATAATGAGGTTAAAATTATGTGCTAGGTTAAATCTGGATTTTGCAGCAGCTAGAGAGATTAGAGTGATAAAGAGTGAAGCTAAGAAAGCATGAAGCCTTACACTTGACAACGGCTGAATTCTAGTCTGCTATTTCAGATGACAAAAGTCGTCTGCGGTTTCTAGGCTGGGAATTCTACTTTAGTGCAGAATAATGCTTGGATTTAAAGACCTTGCTAGGGCTAAAATTAGATCATTCAGCCCTTTATAGGGAGATTAGGAAAAGAGACTTCTTAAGTCTTATAGTCTATTTTTTCTTTGGGTTCTATGGATATTTTTAGAGTATCTTATTTTCTAAGGACTTTGAAGTGTCAAGCTATGTATTTCTTCTCTTTTATAATTTTCTTTTTGTCACATATCTGACGGCAATAGGCAAAGCAAAGCTTTTTAGCCTCTGCGGTGACATATCTAAATGAATAATAGAATCATAGAATGGTTAGGGTTGGAAGGGACCTTCAAATAAACACATTCTGATATTGTCAAGGTTGAACAACTGCAACTGAGGTCAAATAGGATTCAATAGACATGACTTCAAGTGGGGTACCATTCACTTCAACTGAGCAGGCCTGAGCACTGAATCCTGTATTTCAAGGAAAACATATTACATTCCCAAATGCCTTAAACCTTGAGACTGAGAGTACAGCGTACGTTTGCAAATTATTATGCTGCAGACACTTTATTTGTACAGCAGTTCTGCTGGACCATGCCCAGATACATTAGTACTCTCTACGGGAACTGTGGTCACAGTCTAATGCTCAGCATAACTAGCTGTGCTAAAATGGTCTGAAATAGATAAGTACAGTGTGTTTCCCCTGACTTTCTCTGATGAAGAGGTATGTCAAAGGGGAAAACAGAAGGATATGCATGTGATCACATGCAAAGCTCAAGGTAGAACTGGACCACGACTGCTTCATATACTCCCTCTGCCCTTTCCTTTAAACGCCAGATTTTTCTGTACTGTAATGAACCTCTTCAGGTGGACAAAGAGGAGCTGCATGAATCTTTATGTATCCCACAGCTGGTTTACAGCTACAACAGCAAAGAGATTAAAATTGATTTTCAGTTAATTGGGAACAAGTCCATAGTTTTAAAACTGACTTTAAAAAATGTTTTAATTTGATAAATTAATTTTATCGAGTTAATCAAAGCGTTCAGCTCAGATTATGCAAGAGTAATTTTAGTCTGAAGCAGAATTTGTTTACAACTTGGTTACACGTACGTTTCTTGGAAAACTGGGGTTTATAATAGAAGTGCTCTCTCATCCGTATGTATAATATTACATTCCTTGTGTTAAAAGGGCACTACAGATAGTTTATTATAACACTTGTGATTTGATCTAATACAATAGGATTGTGAGGAGAATGGAAACTACAGAAATCTCTCTCACATAAATAATTGAAAAGGACAAGCTTATCCTTAAAAACAAAACAAAATAAAAACACCTTTGACATTTTTTCTGCACATTTTGTCTCCGCATTTTTTCCTATGAAATTGTCATTAAACTGATTTGCTTGAATTTGTATGTATCTGCCTATAAAACAACATCTAATTACGTGTAACCTGTACATTTGGTGCTATTTTTAAAAGCAATCTACTTTTATGATGCTCTATAAGTTGTTACTCATAGTAAGAAAACAGTGTTTTCAAGATAGTAAATATGCTTAGTAATGAATACCCCTGTGTTGAGTTCTGAACTTTGTTGACTGTGAATATTGATGAAATATAATAATTAGAAAATCTTTCTGCAATAACTTCTCCATTTTTTCTCATGGAAAATTATTCAAATAAAATGCCAGTTTATCTTAAAATTGAACAGAAGTGAAAACAAACCTTTTCTGAATTTTTGGGAAAGAAACCAAAATAAAAAAATAAATGTTTGTTTTATTCCTTCTAGCTTCAAGTTTTACAATGGAAAAAGCTTATTTTTCTCTTTCCGGCCACAATCAAAAGAGGAAGTGCTTGAACTTCAGAAATAATTTTGAAGACAAAAACGTTTCAAATTAAAGCAGCAGAAGTCTGATTAGTGCTAAATTTGCTAATAAGCCTAGTGATAATATTGGAAAACTTGTAAAAGCCTTTTCATCTGAGGTCTTCAATGTTCTGAAAAGTTGCAATCAGTTAAGTGTGCTCTGCAAGAATCAGATACTCTTTAAACATTTTAAAACTGTGTTAGTAGATTTTCTACTGAGTCTTCATGTTTTTCAGCATTATGACTAAGAAGCTAAAGCCAGGTATGTTCACACAATCCAGGCAGTGAAGTTAACTTAAACAAAATAAGAGACTGTATGTGTATTCTTGGTCTCTCCCAGCAGTTCAAATGTAGAGTGGATTAATTAAAATTATATAGGAAGGCTGCTTAGAAATGTAGTTTACCTATCTATTTTTTAATGATTCTGTAAGCTCAAGAAATATGAGAAATACTAAATATATGCATGGCTCTAAGTACAAACCTCTAGTGTTGTGTTAAAACTCAAAATTATTCTGAAGAAATATTTTTCAAGTGTCTTAGTTTCTGTTCATTGATGTAGCAAGGCTACCTGCATACTTGATGCACGAATACATTTTATTTATGACGAACGTAATGCACAAAGGATTTTGCTACTCACGTTTTCTCCCTTGTCGCCTTTACTGCCTTTTTGACCCGGTTCACCAATTTCACCCTGTAATTGAAAATTAAAAAATAAACTCACTGTTTAAAACCGTCTCCTTCACACTTAGCTGAAGTCAATAACACAGTATCTTTAAACATTGCCTTTGATATGATTATTCTGTGTTTTATGCTGCTGCTTCAAGTGTGAAGGCCTAAGGAGGGCACTTCTGCACCAATCAATAGTACGTCCTATTAATCCAGATATTGATTGCTCTACTGCAAAGGGCAACAAGATCTGGCTTTGAAGTATAGTGCAACTGAGCTCTAAATAAATGAAACTGTGCTCCTCATGTCACCTTCAATATGAACTTATAATTGAAAGCACCCTGATTTACAGACTCATCTAACTGTATGTGACTGAACAACTGCTTCTCATTGTAGTGTACAATATTTCACAATGTCAAAATTAAGATCACCAGGAAACTATGTCAGAAAAAAGTGTTTTCTTTATACAACAATAAAAGATAATTAAATTAAACCACAGAAAATACTCTGTGGGATCAATAACACTCATGCATCATAAAAACAAACCTCAAAAGTCTTTACCTTTACCCTGTGCTAACTAACAGAACAGGGCTGGATCAAGTAAACATGCAAGACGACTCTGAAAGGTGCCATGTCCTAAATTCTGCCAAAGTCAACACAAATCTCTGCTGTGGATATATTATTTTGACACCCTCAGCCTATCAACAGTGGGTCCAAATCCCCATACATTACTGGAAATATTTTATCTTACTCATTCAGCAAACCAAGTTTCTAAAATAGGCAAAAATAAGTTTTAACGTCGTCTGCCTTGATTTATTTTGCCACAGTTTCATCCTTGTTTCTTTGTCAGGATAAATGTTGTCTACTAGTTCTTGAACACAAATCCCAGTGTCCCATGGCATCTGTCCCTCAGACATCTGACTATAAATGAGTTGCTTAGGTTTTTTTGCAGTGGATGGAGGGAGTTTTGGGAAGGCAGGGATAAGAGTTGCTTCGTCACCATATTTATCAAGAGGAAAGCTACAACCAGACAACTGTACTGACAGACTTTGTCACAGATGCGCTAATACCTGTTATAATGATTTACCTTGTCACCATCTTCTCCAGGAGAACCACTAGGACCAGCAGGACCAGGAAGGCCTACAGGACCCTGTACTCCATCACGTCCAGCTGGACCTTGAGGACCTTTTTCACCCTGGTTTTGAAGAAAAGGAAGTGATTCACATTATTACAGGAGACCAACGAAGATTTCAGTGCAGGGAGTCACCTTACCAACACAATTTTTTTTTAAAAAGCCCAAGTATTACTAAGTAATAACGGAAGCCAATGACAAATAACTTGTACTCTAAGGCACAGTGGCTGGGCACAAAAGTTTTAATGAAAGACTGACCTGACAAACTTTTTTATTATATTCATTCCCTGCTGTGATAATAATGAGTTTAACACTTCTTGGGTGTTTGGGAGTATGACAATAAATGTTTTACTATTTACTTTAATGTAAATATAAAAGAGAGGGTCAGGTATTCCGAGGATATGTTTAATAGGCAAATACCAGAGTGGAAAAAAGTAACATTCTGGAATTAAAAGTCCGTGCTGTGTTACTTTTATGCAGCTCTGTGATTACTTACGGGAGCACCCTTCTCCCCTGCAGGGCCTGGAGGACCCTGAGGTCCAGGACGACCTGGTAGACCAATTGGACCAGCAGTGCCTGCTGCTCCACGTTCACCTGGTGAACCCTGGGAAGAAATAAAAAAGGATAAGAGAAATCCAGTACAGCTTTGGTAACTATTGGTGGTTTTCATGACCCAGGTCAATAGAGAAGATACCTGTTGTTCAGTGAGATTCCAGCTGCTAGAAGGGTACACACTCAGCATACGTACAAGTAAAGAAAAAGGCTGAAAGAACTAACCTGAAGTTCACACTCAACAGTTCTTACTCAATACTAATTTGAACTACTTTTTTTCCATAAATACCCATCCTGTATTTGTTCATCATAACAGGAGTGTGCTTCAACCTGTTTTCAGTAACTTTTATCCCCTCTGTGTTTCCAAAATACATTAACATACTACTTTGATAAAAGAATAGTCACCATATTAAAACACAGAACTAACGCACACGACAACCCAATTTTTTTGTCATTTTGTACTGTACGTTGCTGTGTTGCTCAGTGTGTTACTGTTATCTCAGTAAGATCTAATTCTGCATGATTGTTCAAAAAAAGTATTTGTGCAGGAATCATAGATCACTTTATCCTTCCAGGTGTTGGGGTTTTTTTTTTAAGTCTGAGTGGATGCCTAAGTCTCAGTCGTATTTCTGTTATTTTACTTCCTAAGAGTTCAGTGAATTCAACAAGAAAAATTCACCACCCTGCAGCCATACTACCATGGTCTCTGATCTTGTCAGCTCTCATAAGTTAAACAATTTTAGGTCATCTCATCAGTCGGATGCAAGAATAGAGAGGGAAAAAAAAAAATCCAAATAACTCCTAGATCTTTCCTTTATCAGACAGCAGACACTAACAGCAGCCATAATTTCTAGTAGCTCTTTTTACTCAGACAACTTTTCATGTTTATCTTTGCATCATTTTTATTTCTAATACTTAAATTTCACATGAGTTATGAACAGGAAGTATACCTTCTGTTTTCAAGGATCCTCTCATTTCTCTGTGAGAATGGCCTCTGATCAAAGCAGAACACATTAAATTATAGTCACAACTCAGAAAAGCATTTTAGGCAGCTTCTTAAGTCTGTTCCTTCTTTCTATGTGTATTTTCTTTTTTTGTCACTCTGTCCCACTGTGCAACAATCCCCTTATATTACTAAACTCCTTGTTAACCTGTGGTTTTGCAGTGGTACTCACACCCTGGAATCTTTTTATTAACTTGTGGGGTTTTTTAAAACTTTTCTACAGAATGGAAGCGTCATGCTTTGTCTTGCATTTCTCTTATACAGACTATAAACTCCTCAGTAACCTTGTTTTTATCTCACTTTCTGTGAATAGATATGTAATAGTAGCTATTGTATACATGACATAATACAATACTTTTTACTGATGGCTAACAAAATGCTCAACAAGTGAATATTCCCATGACTGAAAAATGCCATCAGGTAGAGGAAGATGGTTCTAGCTAGCTCAGTACTGATAATTGGGTAGCCTAAAGCTGGCTTATTCTGCGTCCATTTTGGGCATCCTATTCCTAAATGAGCTAATGAAAAATGACTGCTCGACATTCCAAAGAGCTTTCTCTCATCTGCATCCAGCATTCCACACAGTAGTACGAGAAGTGAAGAAAACAAACAGAAGACAAAGTTAGCAGATAAAAGAGAACTGTTAAAAACAAAAAAGAAACCCACAACAAAAAAAAAAACACCACCCAGGGTAAAAACCTTGCTCTGGAGTGCATTCATGCATCTCTTTCTTTTGTCCAAATCCCTCTAAGCACAGTAATTGGCATACACAGTATTTGGAGCGGTCATTTGTTTGGTATGCTTGCAGATGTATGCACTAGCCAAATAAAGCTTATAATTGACTATATATGCTAGTTAGAAACAATTGTTATTGGCAGAGAATTGGAGGAAAGTCATCTAGTGGCATGAATTCTCTTCCTATCATAAATGGCAAACGAAGACTCCATTATAATTACACTTCTGTGTGTACCCTCTGTTGGCTAAAAATAGATGGGAAAATATTTTAGGACTATTTCATGCTCATGGTCTGCTATGAGCTACTGTGAAAAAGAAGGCAAGCTATTATGGTTTAATTGTGTTCCTTGCAGATGCACAACACCCCAGTATTAAGGGCACTTATGCCTCTTTTTTCACTGAAAACCACTTTCAAGATAGCAAATTAATAATTTAAGATGAAATAGAAAAAAATCCCACTGAGGACACACTCTCCAGGCAGCTTGGTGCTGTTTGTGCCTCAACCTGCCTGCTTGCACTACAGTGAACTCAAAGTACATTTAAAAATAAAACATTTACTCTTCAGACTCTCTTTCCACTCTGCCCAAAACCCCTGCTACCACTACACTTAATTCTCAAAGATTAGGAAAACAACATGCAAAAATTTCTGAACTTCCTAAGCGATTCCTTCGATGACTACGTTTACCTTAGCAGGAAGTGTAGCCCCAACAGGAATGGATTTATAAACTGCAGGGGGGCTGTGCTGGCAGCTTCTGTAAGAAGCTTCTAGAAGTTGTTTCCCCTTTGTTCAGTGGACTCGGCTGGGCCTAGGGCGGACCTGCTGCTGGCCAGGGCCGAGCCAATTGGTAGCAGAATGTTCCCTGATAACGCCTCTGCGATAACGGATTTAAGAACGGGAAAAACAGAAAGAGAAGATGTGAAGAAGCTGAAGCAGCCTTGCGGCCCTCACCCTCTGGCCACCCAACTCAGCCCAGCCCAGCTGCAAGAAGTGGAGAGGAGAGGAGATGTGAAGAGATCCTGAGAGGCATCTGCCTGAGCCAATTGTGAAGAATTTCTGGTAAGAGGAATGGCTGCAGATGCCGAGAGCAGAGAAAAAGGAGGGAGAAGAGTGAAGTCACTCCTGACAAGATTCCCCTGCAGCCCGTGGTGCAACCCATGGTGAGGCCGGCTGTGCCCCCGCAGCCCGGGGAGGCCCACAGAGGAGCAGAGATCCCCCCGCAGCCCAGGGAGGCCCACGGAGGAGCAGAGATCCCCCCGCAGCCCGGGGAGCCCACGGAGGAGCAGAGATCCCCCCGCAGCCCGGGGAGGACCCCACGCCGGGGCAGGCGGGTGCCTGAAGGTGGCTGTGGCCCATGGAAGGCCCGTGGGGCAGCCGTTCTGGAGGGACTGCACCCTGTGGAAGAGGTGACCCACGCCGGAGCAGTTTCACACAGGACTGTGGCCCATGGGGGGGACCCCACGCTGGAGCAGGGGAGGAATGTGAGGAGTTCTTCCCCTGAGGAGGAAGGAGCGGTGTAAAACAACATGTGATGAACTGACTGCCACCCCCATTCCCTCTTCCCCCCTGTGCCGCTTGGCGGGGGAAAGGTGGTTGAGATAATGTTAAGCTTGGGAAGAGGGAGGGGTAGGGGGAGGTTATCTTGTTCTCTGTCTCATTATCCTGCTGGTTTTAGTAATAAACAAATAGTTTTCCCCAAGTCGAGTGTTTTTTGCCAGTAATGGTAACTTTAAGGATCTCTCCCTGTCCTATCTCAAACTTCGAGCATTTTTCTTATATTATCTCTCCCTGTTCTCTCGGAGGGTGGGGGGAGCAAGAGAGAGACTGCGCAGTCTGGTCCCGATCGGAGATAAACTACGACAACATGGAAGAAATACTCATGAGCTCGAAGAAAGCTCCATGATTTGAACCAAAGGATGGTAAACGTGGATGATTGAGACATTCACATCAAAAAGACTCTGGTATTTCGAACTAAAACACTGACGTATACATAGCCTATTAAGAATTAGAAGAACTTGGATCATCTGAATTTAAATTCAAACATATGTATTTCAGAATATGGACAATCACCACTAAACAAGATATATGCTTTTGCCTCACAACCTTACATGATGTGTATTTATGACAAACTACGACAGCAGCAGCACAGCTGCTGTGTGGGTATCCTGTCTGGGAAACTGGGGTGTGTTAAATGTCAGGTATGCTTGCGCTGTCTGGTTTGTGAATGCTCAGAAGAGTTCTGGTTCATTGCACCTGACCTAACTTTCTGCTTAAGAGGTTAGTCCAGCCTTCGGGCCTCCTTCAACAAAAAAATGAAGATATGACCTTTAGATTGAAGAGACTATTCTCATCTATGATTTTGCCCATGGAGGCCCACAGAGGAGCAGAGATCCCCCTGCCGCCCGTGGGGGACCCCACCCGAAGGAGGCTGTGAGCCCCTGGAGAGCCCACACCAGAGCAGGCTCCTGGCAGGGCCTGCAACCCTGTGGAGAGGAGCCTGCACTGGAGCAAGCTCCTGACAGGACTTATGATCTCATGAGGGACCTTCACTGGAGCAGTCTGTTCCTGAAGCACTGGACCCCATGGAAGGGACCGACCCTGGAACAGTTTGTGAAGAACTGCAGCCCACAGGAAGGTCCCATGTTGGACAAGTTTGTGGAGGGCCGAGTCTTGTAGGAGTAACCTCATGCTAGAGCAGGGGAAGAGCGTGAGGAGAAAGGATCGGCAGAGACAACATGATGAACTGACCGGAACTCCCATTCCCTATCCCCCTGCACCACTCAGAGGGAGGAGGTAGAGAAGATCAAGAGTGAAGTTGTGCCTGGGAAGGAGGGGTGAGAGGAAGGTGCTTTAAGATTTGTTTTTCATTTCTCATTATCATACTCTGATTTGATTGGTAATAAACTAAATTAATTTCCCCAAGCCCAGTCTGTTTTGCCCGTGACAGTAACTGGTGAGTGATCTCCCTGTCCTCATCTTGACCCACGAGCCTTTCTCCTCCTGTCTAGTTGAGGAGGTGGAGTGATAGAGTGCCTTGGTGGGCACTTGGCCTCCAGCCAATGTCAACGCACCACAACAGCATGAGTCCCTTATCCACTACCCATAGGTCTTCCACTACGGAAGATCTCTTTCATCTTAACAATGACTTGTGCAAGTGGCAAGTATTGAGCAACAAGTAAATCTCATACCTACTGAGACAGCAGGTTTCAGATATTCACAACCTTCACATTCCTTGATTGTTTATTAGCATGGATAATTAGTAGAAAATAATTATTTATCACTTTGAATGACAAACATCTGTCTGCTGTTTTACAGACTGTGTTGACGAAAACATCACAACATATAAAGAAGAAAAAACGTTACTACGTAATACTGTTTATATTTCCATAAAATTATTATGTTTACTTACAAGTGGGCCAGGTGGGCCTTGCGGGCCTTCCCCTCCTTTCAGACCAGCTGGACCCTAAAAAATAAAAAAAAACCCAAACAAAATAAAAACCAACCCTTATACCCTTATCTCTTACACTGGAAAGTTCAAGAGGCATTTTTGCAACACATGTAATAGGAGAAATGTAAAAATCCAAAGACAAAAAGCTGAATAAAATCCTTTTTGCTTATATAGCCAGTGATACTTAATGCTGGATGCTTGATGTCTGTTCTCCTACTGACACTGAACACAGTAGAAGTTTCTATGAAATAAAAGAGTTAATCCATTGTTTCTTGTATTTAGAAACATCACGTCAACTGTTCTAGTGCTTGTACCATACCTGAGCACCTGGAAGGCCTCTCTCTCCAGGGAAACCACGAAGACCAGCTGGTCCGTCTTTCCCAGGAATGCCTTGAGGGCCTGGGTCACCCTTGGAAACAAATTACATTTTGATTAAAAAAAAAAAAAAGTTTAAAATGCTTATGTTAGTCATTAAATGAATGATGAAAATGAAACATCAGATCCTAATTACAGAATCTTTTTATTTTTTAATTACAAAACCACTAATTATTGGCTCAAGAGAATTCTCATTTCAATAGAAGCAGACATAGCTCTAAAACCGGAATTTTCTAGTCTTCAAAATCCTTCTGGATGAAATGCGCCAATCATGATTTTATACTGTATGTTCTGGTTTTATTCTGCATGATGATTTGAAATGTGAGACAGTCAACAATTCATCTGTCCCTTCCAACTTGTTCCCCAAAGCCATGTCGTCATACCTTAGCACCTTCTTTTCCTGCAGCACCTGGGAGGCCTTGTTCACCTGGTGGGCCAGGAGGACCTGGATGACCTCTTTCACCGATTGGGCCAGTCTCACCAGTAGGACCCTAAGCACAAAAGTAAAACTTCAGTCACCTCAAGGTATTTAATATCTTGGGGGGTGGGGAGGAGCAGATTCTTAATATCCAGCTGTTATGCGCATCTGTTACAAAACAGTATTACCATTGGTTAGCATGCATTCCTCACCTTCCCTCCAGGCAAAGCTGACTTACAAAATATCTTTGTCCTATAAAATCAATCTTGCATTGCATTCTGCCTGCAGACACGTCTGTACAGCTTCCAAAGAGTGAAAACCTGACCTTGCTCCCTAAGCAATGAAGGTTTAAAACACAGTGCCTATCCACGTATGGGAGGAGGTTACAAAAAGGATATGGGAGAGACATCCATGTACTATGTTTATCTTGAAACGTTGTCTGTATTGTTGTTTTTTCTGAATAATATAGATTGGAAGGTAGGAGAGTTGAAAGATCTCTCTTCATATCCACTAGCAGAAAACTTTCATTGGGGGAATTTACCTAGAAAAGCTCATGCAATCCAAATGCTTGATTTTGTGGCAAGTAAGTAAGATTAGATCAAATGAAAATTTGATAATGAGTCTCTCCACAATCTAAAAGTGACTGAAATTTGGCCTCTTACAAGAAAGTCACATGTTGGATTGTTCTTCCTGAACTATTTCATGGTAGGGAACTCTGACTTTTTGACTTCCGTAAACCACCAACTTCATAATCACATGAAGAAAACAAACAAAAAAGGAAGTGAAAAGGTAACCCCAACATTTGCATATTTCATGGAATTACTGATGATTGCTAAGTACACCTTTCTAATATTATTATGCATAATTTGTTACAAAAGTTAATATAACCATCAATATGGCCCTTTTAATACAACAAAATCAACTGCCTTAGCCACAATATAACCATTAGACATTGGTCTTACAAAGCTAACTATGAAATTAAATTATGTACCTGAGGGCCAACAACACCACCAGGACCAGGAGGACCAGTTTTCCCTTGAAAACCCTGTGAAATAATTAGAGTACTATGTTACCCAGGACAAGATACGGAAGAGCAAAATTCATAGCTGTGCTGAAGATAGGAGAAAGCAACTCCACGTCACACATTCCTTCTCTTCAGGAAATAAAAATCAGAAATTCTTTTTTTCCTGAAGTGAAATACTGATTAATTTTTCTTATCTCTATCAGTTCCAATCTCTCTGAGGTGGTACAACAGTAAAAATTCCAGTCAATTTTACACAACTCTCTAGGTGAACTTGGTTAAGTGAGTCTGAATGTATAAGTGATGCAGCTAAAAGATGGCTGAAAATACATTTTTACATATATACGTTATGAATCATAAAGCCAGACGTACAAATGCTTTTTAAAGAAAGACACAGATGGCGTATTAATTTGGAGGGGCATTAAAGATAAAAGGGAGGTTAGATAGAAAGACAATGAAAAGAAACAGAAATCCAGGGAAGATGAAGGTTATAGAGAGAGAGAGTAAAAGAGGCAGCACGGGTGCCACAAAAAGAATGAAGGTAATGAGAAATTGATATGATGACAAAAATTGGGAGGCAGAGAATAGAAAGGAAATGTTTTTGGGACAGTTTTTCAGAACACTGGCAAATTTTACAGAAATTTCATGTTCTAATCAGTGTAGTCTTCTGTCCAAAATCAGTCAATAAGTCGAATGACAATCTTACTTAAAGTAACACTGTTTAATTTATCTTTGAAACACGCTAAATTATTTATTTCAAATATCAGAATTGTGTTGCTGCACAAAGTTAGGAGAGTGCATTCACTACTGTATCACATCTCGGCTTCCACGTAGTACCCCCTGCCTCCTACTCCGCTCACCTCTGCAGTAACAATGGTGTCATCTGGCCCATATTTCTTAGAAATGTTGGGCCTTGCTCAGCATTCCTCTGGGCAGTTGCCCCATTCTATCAGATCTGGTTTAGGCTTTTTTTTACCTTCCTCAATCTGATTATCTTGCTGCTAGATAGGTGTTATCATGGTCCACTTTGGCCCATAACTGTTTAGGCACGCTCTCTCAAACTTCTGAAACGATCCAGATTAAAAACAAATACAAAAGTCCCCCTTCACTCTAATGACTGAAAATCACAACTGCTACAGATGGAATCACTCCTGTGTCCCTTCCTTTACACAGTCAAAGCTTCTTCTGAAGCTTTTTGTAAGGAAAGACAAAGGAATGATGAATATTATCCATTTTGTGAAAGTACCTTGAGAAGACCTGCTATTCCCAGGTTTACAGAATGCACGGATATTTTGCAATAAATTAAATGATTCTTGATGCTAACGATGGTTTTACCAGCTTATCTACTCCCACAAATTCAGACTGGTAAAAGAAATAATACGCAAATGAGATCTCAGCAGCAAATATTCAAGATGCCCTGAACATCCCATGGCTTCATTTAAAATATTTAGTATTAAAAAATTTACACGACTGTCTCATATGTGTGTTTGTAAGTGTCTAATTAGCCTCCTTTTTTTGTTATTTTCTGCGAAAGACATTTTAATAAAACTGAGTTTATTGTAGTAAGGTCTTTGATTAATTATAATAGATGAAACAGCTAATATATTGATTTTATCCTTTCACAGGCATGAAACGCTAAATTCTTGCATAATGCCAATCTAACAATCTCTGCAGCTGATGTCTACTGCCAATCTGAAATTGGTATCATTGAAATTGATAAACACTTCTAAGGAGGAACTAGCTTCATGTTGGTTTTCAGTATCTAGTTTATTCCTACATTTACATTCCAAGTTATTTATCACAATATTACTGTTCCTATGTCTATAATTTCAGCAAACAATGACACTTCTTCGAAGTGCATATGGCTTCATGGAGGAAAAAGCTGTAGCCTTTTCTCCACTAATACTTACCTCAGTTGCTGTCAACATATACTTATTATTCCATAAGCAAGCTGCAGAGTGCAATCTGGGAATCTGGCTCTCTAATTTGTTAAGCTTGATTATGTCTCTTAGCCTAATTCCCTAACTGCTCTAATGCCCACATACACCAGTGAAATTTAATGAGATATACGCCTAAACAAGAAATAGAATTCTTAAGTCCCTGATTTACCAGTGAGCAAAATGAAGTTTTCTGATTTAAAAATTTTTTAAAAATCTGAAATGGAAATTTTGGGTTTAAAAAAAAAAAAAAAATTAAAATCTGATTTTCTTCAAAAACATATACATGAGAACTCATGGGGGAAAAGTATTTTTTAAATAATTCCAGCCCAAGTATACATATACACAGGGCAGAAAACAATGCTAATAAAAACCTGCATTTGCTCCTAAGTTAGTCAAGTTTTATTTCAGTCTAAGCTTACTAAACCCAAAGGAGATACAAATTAGAAAACCATAGTATTGATTGAACCCAGAGGGACTTGGTCCAAGCATCATACAGTTTCATTGTATTTTGCATCCTTCATTTCCAGTCATGAGTGAAATCAAGAAATCATACAATGGTTGAGGGTGGAAGGGACCTCTGGCGGTCATTTGGTCCAACTGCCCTGCTCAGGGTGGACCACTGAGAGCTGGTTGCCCAGGAATACGTCCACAGGCTTTTTAATATCTCCAAGGATGAAGACTCCGCAATCTCTCTGCGTAATCTGTTCTAGTGCTCGGTCACCCTGACAGTGAAAAAGTGTTTCCCAATGCAGGGATGGAACCTCTGGAGTTTCAGTTTATGCCTATTGCCTCTTGTCCTGTCTCTGGGTACCACTGAAAAGACTGGCTCCATCTTCTTTACTTGTTCCCTTCGGGTATTTATATACTTCGATAAGATCTGACCTGGGCCTTCTCTTCTCTAGTTTAAACTGAAAAATTTGAGTAAGATTTTTATTTTATTTCAGTGGGTTATGAGTAATTTGGCACTACAGAAGTAGGGAGATTTTTTTAATAATTCCATTAAAACCATTACATGTTAATTTTTTCATTTTGCTGCCAGAATTTACTCATTGTGATTCTTAGGGGGATTACGTAGGATACCGTATCAAAATTTAAGATTCTTTTCACAGGTTGACTTATTCCTGATCCTACTTTCCGAAGGTGTTGGCTTTTGAGTTGCCTAGTTGCTTACAATTAATTTTTTATTATGTTATTATTTATGTTACAAGGCATTCAGTGAAAAAAGAATGATGCAGTAATTGCCTGACAAATCTTTATTAAATTTGAGATCTGACTATTAGTTTCTTTTACTTCTGTTGACTATTTAAGCTCATTGTGATGTTACTAACTAAACATAGCAAAAAAACCCAAAACCTCACTCTTGTAGCATGGAAACAAAAAGTTTTCTCATGTCTAACCTACCAACCATAAGAAAACTACAGTTATACAAGCTCTTAGTCCCAGCCTTTTCCCCTTTTCTCTGTTGTCCCTGTTTCTTTAGTTTTGATCACACGATCACGGCCTTTGGAAGTTTACAACACTAACATGGTAGAGGACATTTACTTACAGTCTCACCCCGCTGTCCTGGGTGCCCAGGCAAGCCATCTTTTCCAGGTGGGCCCTGAAATTGTAAAATACATACATCAGAGCACTTCTTAGCTTTCCCTTAACCCTGAAAAAAAGTCTGCAGTTAACTAAGAATCACTAATCTCTGTTTTTTCTAGACTAGTCTTCAACACAGCTTAACTGCTCCTGTATCAGTTAACTACGATTTTAAGAATATATTTTCCTTGGGTCCTCCCTGATGCGTGTTAGCAATTGCTTGGAGAGTGACTGTTTGGTTGCCAAATGCATGCATGTTTGAAATGGATTTCTGTAAATTCTGAAATCATGGAAATTGCCTACACTTCCCTTCCATTTTCCCTTGCCTAATGACTCAGCTAACACAAAACTAAGCATTACAGGAATATTTGATGATGTTTCAGTTTTTGGTATTGGAAATAAAACTAACAAATGCATGGGTGAAAAAAAAAAAATCACAGGTGGTTTGATGCATTGTACTTACTTCACGTGAGCAGAAACACACGGGAAGAACAGTATAACTAGTTCAGGCTGCAGCTCAAATGCGCTATTACTTCTGCACTTTTCTGCTACTAATTAATTTCTGCTTCCTCTTCATTTTTCCTCGACAAATCAATTGTTAAAAGAAAATATACACCAGCAAAGTAATACTTTGCCTAACCTCAGTCTGTCACCTGAGCACTGGCATCAACAATACCAGAAAATTCGCAGTTTAGTATATTCTCAATGTCCTAAGAGCTGCACCAATGATCATTTTGAATATGTGAGTTCTTGTCTTAGCCTTAAAGCTCAACTTGAGCATATCTGTAACCTATGCATAAACCATCCCTTAAATAAATCTTCAAATACTAGCTTCAGAAATATTGTATGAAAAATTACACGACTGTTGTTGCACATACTTGATCGAAAAGATACTTACTGGAGGTCCCTTTGGTCCAGGAAATCCAACAGGTCCCTGAGGCCCTTGTGGTCCCTAGCATAAAGGCAATCAAATACGTCAAGTTTTACTCTAGCTGCCATGACACTGGATTGACAAGTTTGCTTCAATTACAAAACATGAATTTATACGAAGTTCATGAATTTATATGAAGTTCCTATAAAATATATGAACTCTGTAGATAATGTCTGGTTATAAGTATAAAGCCTCAGCTCCGCTGCTATAAAAATTGGTAGCAACAATTCACATGCATAGACATCAGAGGGGATTTCCTGAAAGCAATACTCCCTGTGTAAGAATACAGCAAGAAAAAAAAAGAAAAAATAAAGTATGTCTGCATCTGAACTCTGAAACTGTGCATAATAAAGCAGGAATCAACTGTAAGAAACATTGTTTTTCGTGTTGCATAAAACATGGGAATTAATTAATAGTCTGGTGGTCTTTTTAACTTTCAGCCTAACATTCATCTTTGGCACTTCTTCCACTCTGATAATATTTCAAAAGCCAGTACAACAGTACAAACTTCCAAATAGAAGAAGCTTTCCAGAGTTACCAGGGACTAAACACAATATTCTTGCTATCACAAAAAATAATTGAAATGGCTAAAAAAAAAAAAAAATAATCCATGTTGCATGAACATTTTATTTATATAGTTTTGTATATACACATATATATGGAGAGAGAAAATTTTCACGCAGGATGGGTTTACAAATTTTGTTAAAGATGATCATGAGTTAGTGCACTGTGTATGTATATGTACAAGTATATACATATGTACATATATGTATGCCCACAGACACCTACACACATATTTACATGAAGTACTAGCTTACATGGCTGTTTCTAAAGTTTTCACCAAATAAAACAGAGGTCAGCTATTAAAATTTATTGCTGATATGCTGAAAGGGACTACATCAGCTTATTAAAAGATTTTTTTTCTGTTTAGTTTTTAGTGTGCTAAGTCAAAGAGTAGCAACCTGAAAAACTTTATTCTACATGAGCCCACAGCAGAGCCATGTACCCTAGTCGTATAGTGCAAGAGTTTCTCCTGTTCAACTTGCTATATGCTGCGTGGTTTTAGAATCACAGGATGGTTTGGGTTGGAAGGGACCAGTAAAGCCCACTCGGTCCAGCCCCCCTGCAAGGAGCAGGGACATCTCCAACCAGATCAGGTTGCTCAGAGCCTCATCCAACCTGGCCTCGAACGTTTCCAGGGATGGGGCATCCACCACCTCTTTTTGTCAAGACATCAGCTGCCAAAATATGTTAGAAATGTAGCTTTGGAGTTTGATGCAAAAGACTTGAAACAGAGGGCCACATCTCCCAAATTACGCTACCCTTTCGCTCCTCTGATAAAGCACCAACTGTTTCCAAGTTCTGTGAGTCTCCTCCATCAGAGCCCAGGCTGCCTCCTGCAGTAGGCGAAGCAGTGTGCAGATGTAGCTGTGGAGACGATCCCTCGTGCCCAACCTGGGAGAATTTGCCCTTAAGTGAGTCTTATTCTGGAGCAGACAATGATGATCTTGTAATACTAAATCTGAGTTGAATAAGAAGAGCTAGGCAAAGAAGAAATCTTTGATCTTACTGAACTATCCATCATTTTTATTTTCTCTTCCAAAACAGGTGTAAGGCTGTTTCTGAAACCTCCGTAACACACCAGTATGTTCCATATGATGGTATGAGTTTGTTTTAGGTCTGTGTTTTTTTTTTTTATTCTGCTGTCTCTGAACAAGTATCTTTCCTCATGTGCTTGTGGGTATAACAAAGTATAAAGTTTCCCCAAAAATGGAGAAGTTTTATAGAGGAAAAAACTATTAAAAGTGACTCAGCTACTGTACAAAATATATGAAAGAAATTGGTCCCTCTCAGGAACTGGCTTATAAGAGCACAACTCAAACTTTTACTGTTAGTTGCACCTTCTTTCTCATAAATACCCACTATACTTTGATCCTCACATTTTGAGGCTTTTTAAGGGAAGAAGATTTGCATATTTTTTTTATTCACAATACGGCTTGCAGATATCAAGGCACTGATGGATTACGTGAGAAAAAGCACTAGAATACTAACAGCATGTTATCAACAAATTTACATCTTTTTTGTCATTAAATTTCATTTTAACAGTATAGCTACACAGAACAGATTATTTAATGTTAACATGTCTGGTACCTGAAATAGTCTCAGCGGGGTAGAAATGACAGTTTTATTTTTTGGCTGGTATTCACCCCTACTGGGAAGCAAATAGACATCTCACACTTAATTACACAAGTGATAGGAGATGTGGCGCTCTGCGACTCTTCATCTCTTTGCTCTAATCAGTTTCTCTCCATGGATGCCTTCAGCTTGGATTGATCTGATCATTGTTTTCAGTCCCCCCACAGCTTCTCTTCCTCATAACCTCTGGGAGCTGTCAGCAAACTCCTCCTTTACAAGGCTCTGCTATTCACCTTCTGGTACTCTGCCTCTGATGTTCATCCTCAGTGTAAAACAACCTACAGTTCCTTTTTTGGAGTCTGCCTAGTCCTCTACATCCAACATTCTGGTTAACTCATTCCTCTCTTGAATCCCAGCTTCCAGCCCTCATGTCTCCCTCTTACTTGCCACCATCATTACTGTTTCACCCAAACCTTCCACTTATTCCTGCTGTCCATATTCCACTTGGTACATTGTCTTTTGTTTGATACAGAGGTACTTTCTACTAGCCTTCCGTGTGAACTGGCTACAGTCTAGTCCTCCAGTCCTCAACTTCCCTTCCGTTCTATCCTACTTCTCCTTACTGCAAGAACCACTGTCCTGCTCCACTAACCACTCTCTTGGACAGTAATGTTCTGCTTCATGAATCAAAGAGCTAAAACAGTGAGTATGAAAAGGTTTTAGTAAACCACAACTTTTATTTCCAGGGTACATGGTATTGTTTTTTGGCATATTCTTTGATGGTTTTCAGTGAAAAGGAAAGGAATCCTTCTCTTAAACAGAAAAGGGTGACATTAGATATGCAGACAGGTGCATTCCTTCATACATGCATAGCAGACATATTTTTTAATACTCTACTTGCAACTGCTAAGTATAAACCAAACAAAAATAGCCTTAATTGCTTTCTGTAGGCACACAACTGAAAATTTCAGATTTCTAGAACACACTCATGCCATGCCCTTGTCATTAGTTTTAGGGATGTCCTTATCTCCAGTAATCAGCTCAAACCATGTGGTCTGATCCTGTGGCCTCTTTCCTTTTTCAGCTGGCTTAGTCATTCTAGCAAAAAAAAAAAATCTGCTGTTCTGCTAGAATTGTTCCACCAAGTGTGCATGTATTCGATAAGGAAATAGCGTAACCAAGTGATGTTACGGAGCAGGGGAAAATGCCTAAGGAACTCCCTCCTGAAGAGTAAGACTTCTGGAGATCCCTGGGACTTGGAGGTGGGAAAAGATTTACAGATTTTCTACATGAAAAAGGTGAGCAGTTTAATGAACTATCACTATGAAAGAAAAGTTAGTTCTTAAGCTTTGCAAAAATACTTTGGCAGACAGCATGTCCACTTAAACTATCTGAGTCGGTTTTCAAGTGCTGCTATTACCAATCTCATTTATAAATATTGTTTTTCTATATACTGCTGTGTAATGGGCTGACTGTATATTGGATTTGTGTATTGATTGGTAATATAATAGCAGAAAAATATTATTTTAGCAAGTGCAATAGGATTTCTCAAGCATGCAGAAGGTAGGTAGGAAATCAGCTGATCAGAACAAAAAAAAAACCACCAGTTGCTTCAACAAAGAAGTTTCTGGAAGTGGCTTGAGCGATCTGTAAAACCCATAAACAAGCAGTATGCTGCACTAAATGGGGCATTGTTAAAAGCACAGGCTGGTAAGTACAACTGTAACTTGCATGGATATAATACAAAGTGTATCTGTACTCTCTGTGTCCTACATGGACAAAACTGAGCTACAGATGGAAGAAGCTTTCAGCTTTCCCATTCATAACTTTGTGAAAAGCATCACTGGAATTGAGGTTTTGTAAGTTCTGGTTACTCTGGTCAAAGAATGGCAAAGACATGAGAGGGAGAACTAAAAACAAAACAACCCTTCCACCCTCAAATCACACTCCTGCGTAGTGGGAAAATCAACGTGTACATAAATGGCTTTCACATACCCTCTCACCCGGCGGGCCAGGAGGTCCATCATTGCCTGAAGTACCCTAGAAAGGAAAGACAATATGTTCGAAGATTAGACCTCTATTTTATTTAAAAGAAACAGCCTGTAGCCAATCTATAGTGTGCTTGACAATTACCTTTGGACCTGGTTTGCCAGTGGGACCTCTGGGACCTCTTGAGCCTCTTGGACCCTGTCAATTCAACACAGATACACTTGATGATAATTGTCGGATACTATAATCAAATAAAAATAATTCTTCACAGTATAGTGGAGGCAATTAATACAGGAAAGCCTCTAAATTGCAAAGCAAAAGTACATACTGTTGGTCCTCGCTGTCCTCTGGGGCCTGGTTTGCCATGTAATCCCTGTGCAAAAAAAGTTAACAGAAATAATCTTAGCAGACACTGTATTTGTGAGATAAAGTTTGGTTTTTTTTTTTTTTTACTTAAGTGGGGCAGACTGCAACTCCTTTATGTTTAAATGTAATTTTAAGTATCAACTTTGCATTTCCATTTACAGAATCATGGTCCTTGATTAAATTGATTATCTTTCTGAGTTCACTGGGACTTGTAGCTAAACGCACTAAATCTGCCTCAGAGTCAGATTCTGTCATAGGCATTAGAATGTTTTAAATTATGTTAAAATAGGGGTGAAGATGGCACGCAACAAGCAGAGTCCCTCTGCAGTAGTCTAAAGACTTGGTATAATATCCAACGTTATAATAGCCTGGACAATAAAGTTCCCAGGTTCCCATGAACAGCTTCAAAGGTTAATAGAGACAAGAAAGGGCAAGCCTCCCTTTTTTTTTAATAATAGAAATAGGGAATGTAAGACCTAGCAAGATTCTGCACACTTGCACAGAGATACAGAACTTGCCAGAATACTAGCCCTTAATTTTTTGCTTCAATATACCTACTCATCATACTCAACAGATTGCTTTCCTTAGGCTTGGCAGTAGCATTACTACACATTCTAATGCAAAGAAGGTTAAAATTCAAGGGAGTATTCTTCAGGTAGAAAAAGGAACCTGATGACTGGTACTTTATAATCTCTGAGGTAAACAGAACAGAAGCAGAAAATCAGCAGAGATGTTTTAGCATAAACCTTGCTTTTATTAGAAACCAATTATATGCATGCACTTGTTTTCCTGAGGTTCTTTTTCTTCATATTACTTTTATTTCACTTATTAAAAATTACATATTGTTCTTAAACTGCTACACAGCTTGTGAACTTCTCAGGGACTTTTCTAGTCTTTCCTAGGATCACTATGTGTGGTAGCATAACACACAATGATATGCCTTTACGCAAGATTAATATTAACAATAATAATACCTGATTCACATTACAAAACTACCAGTTACTGCCTCACTGATGATCAGCGTAACACCTAAGTATACATGTAGTTTGATCACATTGATTATGTGGTTAGTACCCTCGCTGAATTGAAAGCTTTATGAAGGCCTCCTAATGGGTCAATACAATTAGACTTTCATAATTTTAAGTCTGCTCTTTAATGTTATTGTTTTGCTTTTTTTCATCTGATATCTTTATTAGCAGTCATGTCTCATTTTTCCCAACAAGGCTGAACTCAACATTGATTTATGGCTTGCGTCTGTCCGTAACAACATATCTTCATCTTAGCTAAAATAAAACAAGAATAATTTAAACTGTACATACACAATGCAAATGCAACTGGAATTCATGTATTTCATCTTAAAATAATTAATTTCTGCCTGTTTTCATGCTGTAATTTAAAGTGGATTTTTAAGAACAATGATATACATTACCTCAGTTTGACTTTAAGTTGCTCTCATCTATGAGAATTCTGAGACATCATCTTTCTAACAGCATATTCTGCTACGTTCAAATGAGCTTTAGAGACAACAGCATAGTGACGTTCTTTCTAACCTAGATTTCATTTTTAGAGTTTGAAGAATATGGATAGCAGATTTTCCCTCACCTGCTTCAAGTAAACAAAGCAGCAAAAGCTGTCACTTTACATCTATTTTTTAATATATGTAATAGTACATGTTTTTCATCTTGTCTGGTATATTTTGCATTTTTGAAGCTCAGCCTACAAAAAGGCTTGTGGCAAATCAGAATCCTTATGAAACACAAGTTGCATTTCCTTGAGGGTAAACTGCATGGTAGCAGGATAAATCCTGGGGTAAAGGAAAACAGTCCTTGCCAACTTACTCAGCTATACTGTCAAAAGACATGCTTCAGCAAAGGTGATTTCTTTCTCTTTTCAAATATATAATTATGGTAGCATACGCAGTGAGAAACTGAGTTCCTATATATTTAGATTAATACCTTAAAGAATAAGAACTAGTGTCTCATATGTCCTCTTTTACATAACTGTAGAGGTTCCTTAAAAGAGCCTGTTTCTATAGCTCCTCAGGTAGTAGCTTGTATCCTTAGGTTTCAGTGACTTCCCACAACATCGACTTCCAAAAGTTAAAAGTTAAAAATGTCACGCAAACATGCATTATCATACCCTTGCACCTTTCTCTCCATTGGCACCTGGAAATCCTGGGAAACCAGTTGAGCCCTATGGAAGAAATCAATACAAATATCAGAGGATATCAATAGCGAAATAGTAGCACAGACAACATTTAATTTAGATGTAAAGCACACCTCGAACGTCATGTACATCGTACACATCAAACTTGCAAGTGTGACAGCTTTGATGAATAGCTATAAATTAACTTACCATAATGCCTCATGATGAGAATGCATTAAAAAGAAAAAAATTAAGGTATAGAATGGACATTATTTGTCATCTTTTTCAACAATAAAGTATTCATTAAATCTGCATCATTTTCAGGAAATTTTAGGAAAGAAATTATCAGTAACAGCCCATTAGAAATAACTGCATCATAAAAAGAGGAACAAAAAGGCCTTGTTGCCGCACAGTGTAATAATTCTTTTCAAAATAACTTCATTCAAAATAATTCTAAGGTGTTGCCACATCTGAGCAGTGGTCCTCTATTCACTTTACTGAGCTGTCAATGACTTCAGGTGCTTTATTCACTGCAAGCTGACCACTGGCCAGCTTCATTTCACTGATACATGCAATTTGTACATGTGCTTATCTGCTCATCTCGTAAGCAGAATTTGCAGGGAGACCATCTGGCTTGAAACTGCTTCCAGGTATTATTCCTGCTACTCCCTTTTTCTCCCCTTTCCTTCCGCTAACTGCCCAGTCTAATCTAAACAGTACTATTTTCTTCTTTTGGTTTTTTTTTTT
>JAAGAY010006699.1:0-10809 GCA_011801015.1 Ardeotis arabs | reverse complement strand
TTTTTTTTTTTTTTTTTTTTTTTTTTTTTTTTTCCTTTTATTCAGGTCCAGAGGGACAGCAGACTCGTTACCTGCTATGGTGTTAATTTGTCACAAGAAACTTGAGGTCAAAGAGATGATAGACTTGATAAAATATACTTTTAAGTGACTGGAGATGAAGAAAAAAAACCAAACAAACAAAAAAAAAAGCTGTCTTTGGTTTGGTCAGACACTAAAACTACTGGCCAGACTCCATGCTGTGATAATGCATCCATGTCTGTGCAGCTTGTTATTGGTGTTTTAGTAGTAAATAAAATGCATATAAGATAAAATTAAAATAGAATGTCTTGGGGCTCTTCTTTGAGTACTTTTTGCTTTCTTCTCTTTTTCTTACTTATGTGTTCCCTTTAATGAAACTTGCTTCACACAACCATTCCAATTATCCAGTAACAACATAGGGGTAGTACAACTTCACTGACACTGAATCTAATGAAAACCTGACTGATATTCTCTGGTGGGAGAAAAGTATGAGATAGTCTTTTCTTTCTTCCTTTCTTTTTTATTTCTTCACTAGTTATAACTTGAAATGTGAATAAACTGTGAAAATTCTACTCTGCGAAGCTCAAGCATGTTCCTCATAATTAAAAGCTCAGAGGAAAAAAGAAACTGTAATAATCAGGCAGTAATAGGCATGACTTGGCTATAAATATCTTATATACACAGTATTTTTTGCAATTGTGTTAAGCAAGAGGGACTGGACAGGAGAAAAATAACATAGTGAAAATTACCAGATAATGACAGTACTCTAAGAATAGTTCTCAGAAGAAAAATAATGAAAAGTAAGTAAGTAACAACAAGAACAGTATGAACCTTCTTGACAACACTGGGAGAAGATTTCTTATTTGCTTAACACAGCTAATGTGGTTTTTTTGATGCTTCTTTTTCTCTCTCTCCTTTATGTTAATTTGAACTGTGAATAAGTTTCAAAACAAATCTCTAGTGAGTTGATGTACTGTAGCTGTCCTTGCTCTTTCTTGGAAGTTTAAGTGACAAATTAGAAGAGCAAACAATGTATGCAGCTTGAGAACTATTTTCAATTTTCATGTGAGAAAAATTTAATGTAATGAAATTCTTGATCAAGCCTTTGCTGAAAAAAAGACTCAATCAACTTTTACTTGAAGTGTTACATCGTTTTTGTTCTTAGGAATGAATAATGCAAAGCCTCTTTGATCTTAGACTTTTCAAAAGACAGTTCTAAAGGAGAACAAAGAGACTGAAATCTCAGACATTTGAGGTAAGAGGCAGAAACAAAACCCCATATTTCTCAAGGTGAACAGCTTTCATGAATATTTTCCATAGATGGTTTCAATATTTTTCACTAACAGAGTGTTCAATGAAACATCCTTCAGATAGTTCATTCACTTAACTGAAAAGGGTCAAGGACAGGCTAGAGTCAGAAAAACACTTCACTTAGCCAGCCAGGAAGTTGTATTTCTTTGAAAAAATCCCAATTTCAAATTTGAAAATAAAAATAGATTCCAAAGCAGAGCAAAGTTGAAGATTTTACTGCAGGTTGATTGTTCAGTTGTGGAGAAGGGGTAAAGGATTCTTTTACTTGCAGTATTTTCCTAGATGAGTAATCTTTGAGACAGCCTAGAGATACAATGTCTCCCTAATGGCCTCCTCTACATTGGGAAATGTCTGTAGAATTATGCTTTTATTCCACTTCTTTTTTACTAATCTCAGAAAAGAAAGTTTGCAATTAATTTACTATGCCCGTTTCCTAAAGCTTTGTTAGGGATGATACTTTTAAAAATACGTTTCACAGAAATGTTTTAGAAATATAAGTCTTCACTTAAACCAGAAGCCACCTATATGGCTTTCCACTGCAATCAAAACATTGAAAAGGGCTGAAGGATAGATACGAGCACATAAATCAACTAAGGGTTGGATTTTGTCACGCTTGTCTTAATTGAAGCTAAAGGAAAACACGATGAAAATTGTAAACTATATGTTTCAAAGAAATATGGCTTATTCTATGGAAAAAGTAGTAATGAATCCTTGTACCACAAGGAAATTCCCATCACTATCAGCATCAATTTAGTGGTCAATATAGTGCTCGTTCTCTTTCAAGCATATCAGCAGTCCCACCAAACTGTTTAATGCATGCCAGTCTGATGCTTGCACAAAAATGCAACTCATGAGAGAATAGCAAAGGTTTGAAGCCAGTATAGTTAAGAAGAGGGAAGACAGTGCTCCTTGAAGAGCCTGCCTTAGAGATCCAACATTTTAAAAGATTTTACTGCAGAACATGATTGTCAAGAAAGAAAACGTGAAAAATGACCCTTGCTTTGATGCCTGCACCCACAAATAACATAACTGCCATTGTGACTAATGTCACAGCACAAGATATAAATCTCATTTACAGCTCACCTTTGGACCTTGTCTTCCTGGATATCCTGGCAATCCAGGTACGCCGAGCTTACCCTGCAATGAAGACAGTGTTAAATTTTATTTTATCCTCTTTAGTGGTTCAGCAAACTTCTATAGAAAATATTTTTTACACAACTTAGAGTGACAATACTTCATGGAATGTAATATTCAATCAAATAAATTTCTCAATTTTTACTGTTAATCACCAGTGGGCTTAGTTCCCCAAACTTAAATAAAAATCCCACTCCAATGAATGACTTCAGCAAAGCCAATACCTCAGTGTCTTCTCCCCGCCCCCCGGAAGTGCTGTGTAGTGATGTGAGGCTGAGGTCATTAAACTAGTAATATTCTCTAAGAAATCAGGATGTTAATAGGTTTAAGCGAGAGGAAATGCTTTTTATTTTATACTGTGTGATGGCTGCTTTGTTGTCCACAGATTTTTTACAAATAGGCATTTGAAGAATCAACTTTTTTGTGGAACTGTTTGAGACTATGATAAATCATACCCCACTGACTATGCTCAACAAATATGACCACTTTGCTATGTTCAGAAAGGACAACAGCATGAGCAGTCTGATCAATGCTGACATTAACCACTCCTAGAAAAGAAATACAGTACTCTACCCCTTGAGTTGGTCTCTTCAGACCTCTAGAGGATCAGTGATGGTTTGCCGCTTTCAAAGGCAAGGGAAGGCAGTCTCAGTCTTCGAAAGAAGGAAACTCTGGGGATGAATTTGCCTATTTGCCTATTCTAAATACAGTCCACCTTCCAGACTATCACATTTTGGAAAATATCTCAATGGAAAACATATGATTATACAATATAATATGGTACTCTGCAGTAACCTTGGATAATGAAAAAGAGGAAGGAGACACTTGTATGGGAAAGGAAATTTGCCAAAATAAACACGTATATTTTTGAAAAATGCAGCACATGAATAAAGATGTGTATCACCATATTCACACAGTGCATGTGTCTGGCTGAGACATTATTTAAAGAATTCTCCGATTTATGAAAATAATTATTATGTTGCCAGTTAAGCCACACTGAAACAAGCTGCACACATTACAATAACTGAAACATTTCGCAGCATGACACTGCATCAAACTCTTGCCAAATTCAGTGAAAGTTTTATCCCCGATTTGATGATTAAGCAAGCCCAGCTGCCTAGGTTTTGAGTGTGGATATGGATGGCTTTTTGATTACAAGCTCTTTTCTGCTGTTTCCAAGCCGAGCTAACAGTGTTATTGATACCAATATTTTTTTAAAATACCTTCTGTTATTTAGGGCTTCAGATTCTGGACTTGTGAGAGTCTCGTATATGTCACAGTGAAGTAGAAATGCTTGAAAACATGAACCTATAGTCACATTGAGTAATTTGAATAAGAAGAATTCAAAATAACTCAAGATCATATTTAAAAACTAACAACTATAAAACAAAGTTTGTTTTGGTTCGGTTTATTTTGTTTTTTTTTTTTACTTAGGTTATAAAGACTTGAGAAAGTCTGATTATTTTGTAGATGTCCTCAGTCAATGAATTATTCTGCAGATATCATGACAACAATACAAACTTTGGTAAGATTCCTAGTATTCTTACGTTTTTGCCAGGTCAGTGATACTGAAAACAATCACTGCCACGAAACAGTTCTTTCTGGAGAATGCAAGTATATTGTAGGTGAAAATAACATGACCCTTATTATACTGGATTGTTTTACTGATCTAGTTAAGTCAGTGTATTCTAGTGAGTACACCGGCTTTCTCGTGTGAACTCAGCTTGCACTCATGTAGGAGAATAGTTCTGAGTTTCTTTTTATATGTTCTCTGATTCATGACCTAACGAACCAATTCAATGACCTAATAGCTGGTGAAACATCTTGCAAAACTGTGGAGAACATTAATTTATAAATAATTCCCAATAGTCAAATAAACCTGAGGTTAAATCTTTCTTGTAATGAGTGAACTAAGTTTTTGGATAAATACTTTTCTAAGAGTTTATGAATGTCTTTATGCTCAAATTGTAACTCTAACATCCTTCTGAAGTTCTACTAATGACATACTTGCAAAACGTAGTAACTTTTGATGAGAAGACAGTTTGTTCCCAAGATTGCTGAATACATTTTTTTTCTTCCCGGCAAAAAACTCTTAGATGTGAACCTTGTTACCTTTTTAGCAGTGCCACATGCTTATTAACATTTCATTTTATACTTTCAAAGATTGTATATAGATAAAAAGACAGACAGAATAATGAATCATGATGTCAGAGGGGATGTTGCTGGAAAATACTAACTGTTCCTGTTTCAAAGACAGTGAAACTAAGAAAGAAATGTAAAATGCACCTTCTGTCCGCTTCTTTTCAAGACAGAACTAGCATTAAAGCCACAGTTAACTAAAAAATTTGAAGGGAGATATTTTCAGCAGCATCTTTCCACTTTAGTGAAATATAGTATACACATTTCTGAACCATCATTTTGTTTCATTTTATTTTATTATTCTTTCGCAGTTATCCAAAATGTCACTGCTGAAATTACCTTTCTTTTCTGATGCTGTCACTCAGTGAAATACGGTACCCGCACACACATTCCTCAGCCTCCTTTCCTCCGCTGTATTAATCTCAAGTGGTTTTTGTCAAGGTCAGGACTATGCAGAGATTTGTACTCATCTTTGTGCTTCTTCTGTCCTGTATTTCATGTCACCATCCTTTTTTCCGTCACCCCTTTTAACTGCCCCTTTCACTTTTCCCAACCCTATTTTGGATTTTTATGTGGGACCTGTTTTCCGTTTAAAACAAGGTTCACGTCACAACCTCTCATAATATGGCTGTGAATATTAATTCACTCTCCAGCAGCACCTTTATCCTCCTCTTTCTGCCCAACTATTTCCTTTGCATTCTATTTTCCTTAGCTGGCATGCACTGCATGTAATTTGGGATAAGAATTCAGCTGCCTTATGTGCTGATGAAGTACTGTAACGCCTTTTTATATACTTACAAAATAGTCATTCCCAATAATTGTTCCAATGTGAACTCCAATGTTCTGCTGTCGTAGTGCCTCAAAAACCTACTGTTAGGTAGCTAAAGATTTTGCAGATCAGGAGGCTTGTTTTTTTAGTGATGAAGATCACGGGCTCCATCCATGTTCTGAGGCAATGACATGTTTACATTGATATCTGGCTACTGACCTTTTCCCCAGCTGGACCAGCAGCACCTGGGTCCCCAGATGGACCTGCTCGACCTTTTGGACCTTCTGGACCATCTTCTCCTCGTGGACCTGGCTGACCGATTTCTCCCTAAAATACACCACCTTATAAATATGAAACAATGGCCTTTGTACATATATTAGAGAGACTACCTAAAATCACTTGAAAAAAGTTTTCAGTAATTGTAAATAGAAATTAGAATCAGAAAATCATAGACTTATAGAATGGTTTGGTTTGGAAAGGACCTTTAAAGGTCACCTATTCCAATCCCCCTGCAAGAAGCAGAGACATCTTCAGCTAGATCAGGTTGCTCAAGGCCCCATCTAATTTCCAATTAGGAAAATACCGCTTCTGATGATTCATTACGTAAATGCAAATACATATAAATTAGGCACTGAATATTACTTTCACAAGTGTAAGAGCCCAGTTGCCTTGCCTGAGGAAAACAGAATTTGGAAACTGCATGTTCTTATTTTTCCTTCCCTAAATTCTTGTGAAGGCACTCTGACAGTCCATAGAAAGAAAAATGTCTGTACGTAAGTACTTATGTGGATATCATCTTCACAGTTATTTATATATACAGACAACAGATATAGGCCAGGAGCCTCTTGTAAGGAGGTTTTCTAGAACCTCCACAACACTTCCTATGAAAGGAAGTGAGTGTCCATTGGGCTAAATAAACAATATTTTGGCAGAGATTTCTAAGATACTAGGTTGGAATGGAAACATCTTTATCCTGGATAGATTAATTTTCCTCAGGAAAAGACTGGAAATCTTGGTATCTGGAAAAGGAGATTCCCTAGGAAGAAGCTTAGTGAAAAGGATATCCAAGACTGACATCCTCTTCCTCTTTATAACCGCGCCATTGTTGATTCACAAGAACCAAGTCTCTGGCTCAAATCTGTGCATACACAGGGAATAGAAATAATTTAAGCTACTAGCTTTTTTTTTTTTTTTTTTTTGGTTTAAATGTATTTGTTCGCTTCACTGATCTTTAAAAAAATAGTAACTTTTAAACTTTTTAAGAAGAGATAGGCAATGAATAAATGCTTACCCGGTCACCTTTAAGGCCCATGTCACCTTTAAATCCTGGAAAACCATCTTCACCCTAAAAAAGGCAGAAAAGCATGTAATAACTTTTAGTAATAGACAAAATAAGAAAATACTTTCATTACAGATTAAAATAATTTGCATAGATAAAGTGAGAACTTCAGATTCCAGAAAATCTAATAAATGATAAAATTGGTATTTTAGAGAAAGTCTATCCATGCACTACACAAAATCACTTTTTAGTTTGAAAGTTCCGAATAACAGCTATTTAAAATCTGTTGAAAGACAGAGACAATAGAATTCTTCTGTTTTATTATGAATTATATTGTAAAGTCCTTTCTTAACTCCAAAACTTTTTTTGATTATCCCTCTTTTTAGTAAGGTCATTCATTCCATTAACTAAAAAATTGGTGGCAAATTATTCAGTGTTGATAGCAGAACCTCCCTTTTAATTTATTTTTTTTTTTTTAAACTAGTGTCTCAATAGTACCACAAAAAGAATTTAAGAATTGGCTGGTTGTGACATGTTAATTTACAAAAAAGACATATATTAACATTCACAGTCTGAGAGATGAAGTAGTCATCTCTATACAGTCGTTCGATGTTTGGCAACACTCAGCCCTGCCTACTCTTATCGGCTGACGTGACTGAAAAAGTAGAAAAACCACTGGGCATTAAGATTGAATCCATATACAGTGGCAAAACAGGTGCACATTATTGTCATTCCTAGTGAGAATTACTTATTCACTGCTAGGAAATTCTGGCAGAGAACTTAATCCAAGCATTTTAATAGGTCTCCATGCTGAAGTACAAGCAGAAGGTACTCAGGCAAGTTTCACTGACACCTGTATGAGTTAGTTCAGGTACAAACAGAAATCTCCAGAGTTGTTCAGTGGAGTTGTTCACGACTTGCTCTAGTATAACTGACCAGCTTTTGGTTCCCTCTTTCTTCATCTAACTCATCATACAACTACTGTTCCAATATCCAGACCACAAAGATGGACTGCATTTTTATCTGATGCTTAGTTATTTCCTGGAAGCAAAGGTCTTTGTGATGAAGGACCACATAGTAAAATGTTTTACGATGATGCTGTTAAGTTTTCTTATGTGCTGACATAATAGACTTAGAATCTGAGTAATATTTGGACTGTCAGTAACGCCAGGAAATAAAATGATACTGTGCTCCATGTTACTGAAAAAAAAACAAAACAAAACAAAACCAAGAAAGGCTTTCTATTTCATCCTCATTTTGAAGCAGTTTGCATTTTGCATTCCTGGGCACACTAAAACTGTATCTTCGCCCTGATCAGCAACTGAGACAGATTGCAAGGCTAAAGCAGTTTTGACTCTCTTCAGAAGCAGTCATGTTGCATGCCACAAATAACCCTGGAAAGGGTGATAGAAATAGATTTGCTAATGCTAAACAGCTCAAAATAGCTGGAGACACTAAAATAATAACACAAAAAAAAAGTAAAACAAGCAAATATAGTTTCTCAACAGCATATGTTCATGTCAAAAAAGATGAGGTAACTCATCGTGTTTAATTGAAAAAAATACACTAAAGATCATGCTAAAAGCAGGTTTTCCCTGCTTTCTAGATGGTGAAACTAAGCTTTATATGATCACCTTATATTGCATAAATTAAAATTTCAAGTTAGTCTTTCTTAAAATTTAGAGTGAAAAAGGTAGAGTGCAGAATACATTTAAAAAGCTTTAGCTGTAAAAGTTGCTCATTTACGGCCATAGACAGTAATGATTATACAAGAACAGTTTGCAACATATCAGCAAGGACTGACCACGTGCCAACTACTGACCAAATGGCTGCCAAATGAACTGAAACTCTTCAGCTTTCACAGAGAGGTTCCAGCTATTGAGATCTACAAGAGGGTGATTTTATTCCCATGGAGGAGGAGAGAGCTGAATGCTCTATTGCCTCTTCTGCTGTTAACAGAAAATAAAATACCTAAAGAGTTCTAGTTACATTTACTGGTCAGTAGAGAGATGGACCTCCTCTGATATCCCCAGGACCATTCCAGATCTTCAGCGGCTTTCCTGAATGATCAGTTTATTTCTTTCTGGTCTCTTACAGTGCTTTCCTCCATGTAACGGCATCTGAATAATTTCATTTTAAAAGGCCTGTGTAACAGACCTCTAAAGCACTGTGAGGACAACCTGTGAAATTTCTGTGTGTGACCTTTTGAGGTATTCAGTAGAATTCAGTGTCTTACTGGGACTGAGAGATCAATTTTTAGGAAGACAGAAATGTGGAGATTATGCTAATCAGTATCCATTGATACACACATATATATTAAGGTTATTTATAGGTGAGTCCTGTATTTTGTTCTAGCTGGATATTGATCACTCAATAGAGCCCAAGAACCAGCTGTGGTTTTTTTCAACTGCCCAGTCTCCATAGGTGTTAAGCACATTCTTCTTCACCTTCAATTTAATGAGCAACTCTAAAACGAGTATGCAAAATAGACAAACTGTGGTTTAGGGAAGTGTACAGTACCTCTATCTGAAAGATAAATCTCTAGTGCTGAAATCAAGGCTTTTTGGCAAGACTGAATCTTTTGGTTTAAAAATAGCTATAAATACATACACAGTAGCCACCAGAGCCACAAAGCTGAATTTGCCTGTGTGGTCAGGAGGTATGACTGACTGTGTCTCTTATCTGTCTCTCATTCCGAGTGGAGGAAATGTGGGAATTTAAACAAATGTTAGCTGCAGTTTCAGCCACTGCAGACCATAAGTCAGTAGAGATCGCAGTAGTTGGTGTTTGCTCTAGTAAGAGCTCTACATACAGAATAGTATCAGAGGGATGTAAAAGCTTTCTTCATGTTCATATATATGCATCTGACTGGGGCTGGCCATCACTTTTGCAAAGCCAGAGATCTGGGACAAACATACCTAATGGCTAATTCTCTACTTAAGAGTGACTTAGAGAGAAGTTACTTAAACTGGTGTGAAGAGGATCCAAATCCATTCTAACAACTGAAGGTTTTATATTCACTTTGTACCAGTATAAATAACCAGGGAGGCCACTGATTTACGAGCTGGGCTTGGTATGTCCTTAGGGTAAGGCAAAAACAAACCCACTGCTGCAAGAGAAAACACACTGCAGTAAAGGAGACAGAAGACACCGCAGTGAAATAAGGAACACAGAAAATAGAGACAGGAATTAAATACAGCCAGATTTACCTTTTCACCTTTGGATCCCTTGAGACCACGGACACCATCAGCTCCCTAAAAAAGGAATATAAAAATTACCTACACACATATATTCAAAAACAGGTAGGAGGAGAAGTCCAGTAATTACATCTTACCTTTACGCCACGAGGACCTGGATAGCCAATTGGACCTTGAGGACCTGGAGGCCCCTAAAACATATTGGAGTAAAGAATTTCTGTTTGTACATTACTTGGTTAGCAAGCAGTTCTCTTCAGAGCCTAATCCTTTTTCTTACAGCAGTTCAAAGCAGCAGTCTTGTGTGAGACAACAAATTAACACTGAGCTGCCTGCCACTAAGAAAAGTCATGGCATCACAAAGCACCTGTTGTGGTTTTGTTTAGTGAGGGGGGGCCTAAGGTGGAAGCTTCTGTAGGAAACTGCTAGAAGTCGCTCCCCTTTGTTTGGTGGACTCGGCCGGGCCTAGGGCGGACCCGCTGCTGGCCAAGGCCGAGCCGATTGGTAGCAGAATGTCCCGTGATAACGCCTCTGCGATAACGTATTTAAGAAGGAGAAAACAAGAAAAAAAAAGGGAGAAGACAAGATGTGAAGAAGCTGAGCGGGGGCAGAGGCCCAGAGGGGGAGGCGCAGGCCTCACCGGCCTTGCAGGCCTCACCCTCTGGCCTCTCGCCAGGTGGCCGACTGGGCCCAACTCAGCCCGGCCCGGCTGCAAGAAGTGGAGAGGAGATGAGATGGATGATGTGAAAAGATCCTGAGAGGCGTCTGCCAGCCTGTTGTGGAGAACGAACTTTTCTTTTGATTGGAACAGCTGCAAACACCAAGGTCAGTTCAGAAGGAGAGGGAGGAGTAATGTGGCTCCTGGCCAAGATTCCCCTGCAGCCTGTGGTGATGACCATGGTGGAGCGGGTTGTCCCCCTGCAGCCCATGGAGGTCCACGGAGGAGCAGAGATCCACTTGGAGAC
>JAAGAY010006694.1:21271-39289 GCA_011801015.1 Ardeotis arabs | reverse complement strand
AAAATAGTTTCTAATTGCAGTTGCATTTATCAGTGATGTAGTTCCCTCATGTCTCATTCATTTTACTGTGACTCATAAGTCATATATTGTCATGAAAGCTCTGAAAGTAGCTATTACAAGTAATCTATCTGACACAGCTGTGAAAATGACTAACATTCATTTGAGTTCTAGCTGAGGAAGTGGGAAACACTCATGATTCTTGTTCTAGCAGAGTTAAGGCATCACAAGTACTAGATCTTTGATATATTCATATCTTCATTAAAAGGTCAGCCATACCTTAATTCTATTTTTATGAAAGTCAGTACGAAATGTAACATTTACTTTAACCAGAGCAGAGCTAGCTGAGGAGGTTTTGTTATGTTTTGGTTTTGTTACTAATCTGATCCATGCTGTTCACTCACAGATTTTATAAAAATGAAACTATGCTACATTTCATGTTGACAGCAATAGGAAACAAACTCAAGTGTAGTGCCAGTGTTATAAAGCATCTGTGACCTTAGAGACTGAGTTTGTTTCCGGTCTGCATGAGAACAATGGGAAATCAATATACAAATCAACTCTAAAATTGGGTCTACAGAGAGTAAGTTGAACCTTTCTGGTACACATGAAACTGAGAGAGGGTGCATGCATTCAATATGAAAAGCTGTTTTTAAAAGGATCAAGATTTTTAGATGCATAGGAGAATAATAGATTTCTTACTGTATAAAAATAAATGTCTCCTGACAGCAAAGGAAAACAATGTTGGAGATTACATGTGTGATCTCTTAAATCAGAGTGATTTCAATTAAGCAGACTTTGATGAAGTGCCGTTTAAAGTGTTGCAATATACTTGAGACATTTATTAAGATAAGAACTTTTTTTTTATAACATCAACAAAGACTGTGATCTGCTAAAAGGCAAAAACTATGCAGTCTTAACAGAGGGGGTACTCTGAGCCATTAAAATATATTCATAATTACAGCATTAAAGGGCTTAGAGAAAAACATCTATGGATGTTAGTGAGTTCCAACTCAAAAGAACAAAAGAATGGCATGGGGATGGCAAAGGAGCACTTGAGAATGAGCATGTAAGAAAACAGTATCAAAGCCTGTGAGAGTGTTACAGGTCAAAAGGCTGAACTTCAGCACAATTTAAGAGAAGAAGCCAAATCTACATATAGAATTTAAAGTGGACTGCAACTACACACAAGTTTTGTTTATATTTGTAAAATAATAAAATTTGTTCTATAGTGTCCTTTTTTCTTCCTCACTCATTCTGGCAGCATTAGGTCAATACAGTGGATAGCATGCAACATTAGATATGTAAACTGGAAGATGAAACGTAATGGGTGTGTGCATGGAAAGATTACTTTGAGCAGAGTTTTACTGCAAAAAAAAAGTGAATGCGACAGGCATACTAATTCAAACTACCAGCTGCTAACTTTAAGAAGGGGCAATAAAGAGTCAGGTTATTAGCAGATCTTTTTAATATGTGACTTACTGTGGTTAAGTGGCTTTTAATTCAGTACAAGAGAAATATATGCCAGAACCATAGGACATTAATATCCCCCATCCCTACCTCCTTGTATTCATAACCAGCATCAAACTAGAACAAGGAATGTTATAGTCAGAAGAAACAAATGCATATGATGACAGAAATGAATGCTCAAATAACAGTTATTTTATATAAATATTTAGAACAGATCTATATAGAAAACATTTCTCTCCTATCAAGACCTAAAACTGTTAGAATATGTATGACATTTCATGGATTAAGTAAGAAGAAAACAGCATTTTTTCTTTTTAAAGCATGATTTTGATCTAGTTAGAATCTTTCTCAAAATAATTATTTTCATGTGGACAACTGCCTTGTACTACTGGTACTCAAATAACTCTCATTGTACAGGAAGGAGGACAATTAATAGAATAAAACTAAAATTCTAACCAAATATCACATTTGGGTTTTACGAGGAATTAAAATCTCAACTTTATTAATTTATATTTTAAGATACTTGTTTTTAGCCCAAACTAATACCAGGAACATAAGTTATATGTTGTTATACATTAATAAATGTTTTTCTAGTACTAATAAGCCTAAGATGACTTGTCACATAGAGAAGAAACACTAGTAGAACCTGTTGGGACAGACAGGACCTTTGCTACTAATAATAATACTTATTAAAAGGCATGCTATACTTCTAAATCTGGACTAAGAGTTTGGAAAACAGATCTTTTTCAACACATTATTAGTAATCTCCTAGTCAGTCTTCTCTCTTCTTCAGTTACTGAACTGAAAGTAGTAAATACCAATATGTAGTCCTCAGAGCATGTGAGATACGTCCTCACGAAGGAAGAAAATTTCTCAGAAATAAAGCTGATATTATTTCCCTGTATTTTCTAACACAAATAAGATAGGCATCAAAATAGATTTTCTCCAGCATCCACTGCATTTTATTAAAACGCAATCCTTATCTTCAGCACTCTTACCACTGCAAACACATTAAGTTCCTGTATCACTTACATGTAGTGATAGAAATGAGTGCTTAAAGAGCTCTAGTTGTCTGAGGCTCAGATCTTGAGTAGTTACTTTCTTCCCTAGCTGTTCTTTCAATTGACAAAGCCAAGGAAAAGTGATTTCAATGTGTTCTCACTTTTCATTCTCCCTCTGAACTTTTATCATGTAGGTACTCATTGCAGTTCAACTGCCAAATTTCCCGTCTTGCTTTTATAAAGCTTCTGAACATTGTCCTCATTCCATGGTAATGGGGTGTTAATTTTTCAAATGCAGCTTCTCTGATGCCATACTCACTGGGTATAAACTGCTTCAGGGAGGCTTTGGATGCATATTCCTTTATTGAGCTAATGTCATCATTAGTTCTGATTGCCTCTTTAAGTGTCTTCTTGTGTTCTACTCAGGGTATTACAGATTCTTATTGTTGTCTTCTTTTGAGCAATTTTACTTTAATGCTTTGTTTGTTTGCAGTCTCTCTGATTTGTACAGGAGCTTTTACCTCAATTTTCCTTCAAAGTGGATTCCAGTTGTGCTATTAGGTGGAGTACAAAGTGGTTTTCCATCACTTCAGACAGTTTTATACTTGGTTAATGAGGTTAGAGTTTCTGTTTCTGGGGATGTGACTTGCCTTATTTAATGGGGTTTTAGTCATGCACACTATTCAATGACTTTGTTGGTTGAATCTTTTCAATTCCCTTCTGTGTATTTGGTATTTCTTGTAATATTATCCAGAGTTATGACCAGTTGCAGCTGTGCGATTTCATGGCTGAGGTCTGTAGAAAATTCTGCTTATCAATAACTTCTTGACAGCTGATGAACTTTTTTATTTATGTATAGCATTAGGCTATAGAATTCACCAAATCCCCCATAACAAATTTTTCTTTGATGTAATTTACCTGCACATGCATAACTGTCATTTAATAGAAATTGTATGTCAGACTAGAAAGGCTATATTTCTCCTATTGCACTCTATTTCCTGGTTAGGAATCACTTTACACATTTTAGTGCACTCATAACAAACTAGTATCCATTATATAAAGCTCTGTGCTTTAGACTTCTGGGCTTGTTTATCCTTGAAGAACTGAGTAAGCTGAGACATTAAAACTCCATCCTTCAAGAAGGAAAATATAACAATTTAAGTACTTTACTCATGCATACATTATTAGATGAACAGAATTAAATTCAGCAGGATGCTGAAAAAAGCAAAGACCTAAATCAGTAGTCCCATTGAAGACATTTAAACTATTTGGATTTTGGCAGATGAAGTTTTCACAAAATCCAACATATTATAGAGGAAAATGGCCTACTTTCACTGCGAGTTTCCTCTGGCTTCCTAAAGAAGAAAGTTTGATTCATATCCCCAGGGTGGAGGCTTCTGACCACCCTTCTTCTACTATAAAGCTCAAACCAGCTCAGGTTACCCTGTGACAAGGTGATTTTGGTGCTCTATAAGCTGTTTATTTTTAACTAATTTTTTCTCATCCCAGCTCATGCGTATTGGTCTTCCAAAGGTAAAAATACAGTGATGATAAAGCACTGTGGTTTTGCTTTGAGGTTAACTTGAGGTGTATCATATCACCTTAGGTAAAAAGCACAGCATTTACTGCTTTTTCTTCTTTAAAGGCACGAAGCCATGAGACTTGATAGCTGTGGAGATAAATTATTTCAGTTCTGAAATTCTTCAGTCAGAAAAGCTTTCCATAGCCACATTTTAAAGATTTTTTCCAGGGAAAAAGGAATTTGTCTTGGTTAATGTTTCTTCGTGGCTCATAAATAAGTTTGAAGAGTTTTGTTTACTTTAAAGGGATGATTAGTGGAGTCCCCAATACCAGAGACTGACTTAAAAATAAATATAAATAGAATATTTTTGTTTTAAAAGCATAATTTTAGTTTTCATTCAACATTGCAAGTCTTTGGATGCAACTGAATCATGTTTTAAAGCTTTTCTCAGTGACTGTCAAATCAAGAAACTCCCTGAAAAAAAGAAGACTGTTATGGAGCAAACGATAGGATCACTGCTGTGGGACTTCAGAGTAGATCATTCAACGGACTTCCTCATGAATGAGATTAGTGCATTAAGGGAAGTATTGCTTGAAAGAGGCTTTGGAACCTGTACCTGAAACATGAAACAAGTTTCACCTGCTCAGATACAAGAGTTTCAACATTAAATGTTGAAGTGAGGACTAGGCATCTTAAGTGCTCTGCTAGTCATTTACTGAGAGAAGAGTAAAAAGCATTTCTAGGACATAGCTCATCTCATTCCCAAACCAGTGTTTAGGATAGGTCAGATAATTCACCCTTCCTCTGCTTTTATCTGTTGGCTATTAGGGGAAATTAATCTCCATACCTAAGAATAAAGCAATAATCTAACTATCTTAATTAATGCTATGTGATTAGTGTTGAGATCCTCAAAGAACTTGGTTATTATCTTGATAACAAATCTGTGAACCACACCTTCAAGAGAGTAATTATGAGATATATTAATGCATGTATCTGGGAATAAAATATTTCATGTTTAAACAACCCTTTATAATTGTCAAAACAAGCAAGCATAATTCTTGTGAAGACCGATCATGACTCAATTTGTATAAGTACCATTTATGCTCCTGGTCACTCAGACTTGCAGGTATAAGCTCTGGAATCAAGTACTGTAACTAAATATAATTATTTCTGTGCATCAGAAGTCACTAATTGTTCAATTACCTTGCAGACTTTGAAAGTATAGGCTAGGCTAGATTGCTTTTTGATTTTTCAGCCTTTTAGTCTTGCAAAATTTGGAAGACTTGTTCACTTCTAGCGGCCAGTATATACGCAGGTTTGTCTGACATTGTTTTGGAGATTTATGCTACCAAAACCCCACAAATTATTTCACTGTAAGATTTGATTGAGCGATGGGTCATATCAATAGCAATATTTCCCTTGACTCAGGAACTAGTGTCATTGTAACTCAGCAGCAGTTGTATTTTTGCATTTCTTTAACATCTCTTAGTAGTGGTAACACTCATTGTCTACACAAAAATCCTTGAATTAGATCTTTTTGTTTTAAGAAGTGGTACTAAGAATGAAAAGATGTGTTGGCAAAAACTTCCAGTAAACAAAGATGTGATCCTGCAGAAGCTTGAGTTCATTTGAAAAAGAACTTGCAGAAATCTCACAGCATCATATATGGTAGGATAGAAAATTGAAACCACTATCTGAATTAGAATTTGGGAGTAATGTCAGAGAAATATGAAAACATTATAAAGATGTGAATGCCCATTTCTACATCAATGTGAATAAAAGCAGGTTGCTCATATACCAATGGTCTCATACCTTTAGGTGAAGTCTGGACAAATTGAAAGGATTTTTTTTCAAAAGTGTTGTTCTGAGGTCCTTTGTGTTCAAATTAAGATGCAAAATGTACGTTAGAGATATGAAGCCAAACAAGGGGGAAGTGCCAAGCTTGTTATTCCTACTGATGCTGTTGTGAAAAGTGAGACCTCTCCTGAAACAGCAGTGGCCATTATTCGCAGCCTCTGAGCTTTTTCTTGGGATCTGTATCAGGAAAAAAGCAGACTTTCCAGTGCTCCAAAGCAAACTCAGTAGTGTCATAAATACTTTGTTACCCTTGACAGCACATCAATCTGGGCAACTGTTTATCTTACATCTACAGTTGATCCTGACTGATAAGTAATTACAAAATCATTACTGTTGTAGGGCAAGAGGAAGAAAAGACTCTTTCTTTGCAAAAGCAAGGGAAGCGGAGAATAAGAAAGTCTACAGTAGTTGATACATGTATACATGGTTATTTAGACCTTTTGTGAAGGCAAGAGAGAAAGTAGAAAGCATTTTAGTGCAGATGAGAATAGGTAGAGGTGATAAAAGATTCTACAAGGACAGAAAAGTGCCTTTGGCTAGGCATCTGGCAATGCTGCATGAAGAGAAATCACCATTACAGTGGAAGAATTCTGCAGAAGAAAATAGCTGAGGGCAGATTTCATTGAATCACAGGGAAGAATATAATGAAGAATATTGACAGAGGAATAGTCCACAGTCCTTGCCTAATTCAAAGTTTCTCCTGCATAAGTGTAAATATAAACTGTTATTTTTCTAAAAAGTTTTTCATGTCATAGCTATATGAGTTTCCACAAACATGTTAGTCCTATTATATATTATACATATTTGCATTTTTTCACTTTCTTGCCAATAACTATTCTCAAAATACTTTCTAAATATCTTTTAATTAACAGTTTTCAAATATTCTTCCTTTATCTTAGGGTAGCTTTGCATTTATGTTTCTAGGTAAAGAGATTTTGACAATTTTTTGTACACTATGTTATTTTTTGCATAGTGATTATTAATATTTTCTGTGTATACCTTTCAAACTTTTTTTATTATTTAGTTTGAATAAAAAAACATATTTTTGCTATCAGATTTTCTCTTCTGTAATTAATTTGAAGCTTTAATAGATTTTAATTGTTTTTTTTGTGCTCTGGCTAAAGTTATGTGCGCAGGAAATATTGTCCACCATATTTACATCTCAAGTATCTCTACCTTGTTGGAGTGCTTGATTATTCCCTTATAGAGAAATGCTAATTATAAGTGATCGAGATTCCTCTTTGCTTTTCAGAATGGATGAAGTATTAGACCAAATACTTTTCCTGATAGTGCAAGAATTCTCATTGTCCAGCCCATTGATCCATTTTCATAAAGCATATGTTGCAGAAGTCGGTGATATTTGCTCAATTTACTTGATCCAGAACTGTGTATAGATTTTTACAGTTTATTTGGTCCAGTATTGTGTAATTTATGTCAGTGCCTCCTAAAATATATTCTACCACTTTCTGTCTGGTTAGTGTTCAAGCTTCCCTTTCTTGTTACTCTGCAATTATCTTGAAGTTACATTGGATTGAAGGTATTACATCATTTGATACTTACACATCTTTCAGTATTGTTCTTGCATCAACTGAGATGCTACAGTGTCTTCCAAGACCTGCTTCTTTCAAATTTATTAACAAAACATTACTGCAGGGTTTGGGATTTGGGTTTTGTTAGGTTGATTGTTTTTTTTTTTTTCATCAAAATTCATTCTCTTTTTGTCAGTATCTCAATAGAAACAACAAAAAAAGAGGTTGAGTAAGGCTGAGATAGGATAAGTTAGTGAGGTGGAATCCTCTGTGAAAGTGCCCACTTGCCACTTTCACAGATGTTTTATTGTGGATATCTCAACATATGAATCTGATTTCATCTTCAGGGAAAGAAGACTGTGAACTTGGCACCAAAAGCAACAGAACACAGAACCTGTGTGTGGTGGAATAGCTTTTGAAACAATCTCATTTAATTACATTGAAATTAAATTTTGATAAAATAATTGAGGTTGTGACATTTGCCAGGATCTTGATTTGTGTCTAAAGAAAGAAATATGTATTTTTATTGTTTAAACATAAATGTTTTTGTCATATGCATCTCTTTTAAAAATGATACAGAAAAAAAAAGCCTTTGCATACAGTTACTGAGAGTAAAAGTTGGCTAAGGGTAGTAGAAATCTAATCTGCTAGTGGAACTCCAGAAAGAAAGCATTTTAAAGTTACTCTCATTGTCTGAAATTAGTAACCACAAGCCCTACATAACATTGAACATAGTTATTACATAGAATCCATTGCATCCATTTATGTTTTTTTCCTCAATTTTTAATTAAGGTAATTATTCCAAAGATACTTTATTCTTGGACTGAATTTGTTTGGTTATACTTTCTGGACATCAGACCTTTTATTTACATAGTCTACTAAGTATTAAGTTTACTTCTAATATTAAGTAAATATCTTACTATTTGAAAGAATCATTGGCTGTGTCTACAGTCCAAAACTTCCAGCAGTTGGTGAAAATTATTCAGAACTTGTATTCATCTTTCCCAAACGATGGATTCTCTGTTCAATCATTTCTTATATGATGGCTATCATGAACACAAAATTATTAATAGATTATTGAGTCAAAAGGATTCATTAGATAAGCTTTATTGGATGGGATTTACTGGGGATATTTTCTTTCAAAAATCTACTGACTGTCTGTGAGGTGGAATAGAAATGTATTTTTCCAGCATGCTTCGTTGCTAAGGTACCTAAAAGGAATGAAAAACTAGTGGGAAGCTATGGGTAAATCTTTCCTTTCTGATGTCTGAAGTGAGAGCAATGTTAAATATGTCTTGTTTTCTTCAGGTATGACAATGTTACCTGTGTCTTGAAGTGATTTTTTTGGATGCTTATTTTTGTAAGTGAAACAGACCTTGAAGGAAGGGATACGTCTATAGTTAGCATTTCGTGTTTGTGTTATTGTCCTGGTAACTGCTGATCATCTCATAATGCCCACTCTTAATATAAGCTGATTTAGATTCTAGAAAACGTCATCCATGTTCATCTTTCATCAGTAAAGTCATATCACTAATGATGACTGCACCCCAGAATACAGTATGGCATTTCAGTGACGCACATTGGTAGAACAGCTTGATGAAATATAGAGGGTTTCAGGAAACTACAGGTGCTGTCTGCCATACTTTGTGGAGAGCTGGAAAGATTTTTCTCCCATTTGACAATGACATACATAAAATGTGTGGCAGCACAGCTTGAAAAAAGCTAGGTCATGCCCTTGCTCTGTATTTATCTCTACATAGCTCTTGAAGCCATTAATAAAGACAGCACTGACAGAATTCCTGCTGAGTAGGCAGCTGTAGGCAGATCCAAACACAATGAACTGAGCTGGACATTTGACACGGGGCTTAAAAGTTCTGGATATGTTTTGGCCATGCCATTGGAGACAGAAAGTGCAAAATCAGTTTTTCATAGTGGAATGGAAAAACTCTTCAAGCAGCTGAGGAACTGAGGAGGCTCCTGCCAGGGTGGCTATCTGTTCGTTTCCAAAGCACATTCATCACTATCACAAATGGGGATAAGCTAGTTTTAGTACTTCTTTCCTGCCTGTGACCAGTGACATTGGACATTTTTTCATGACTCAAAAATTGATGTGCTCTTTGAAGTAAGACACACTGTACACCTCTGAGTGATAATGCATACGTGATGGATAACCCTATTAATTGATAGAATAGCTCAGCTGAGAAGTCAGTGGAGTCAAACTTCACATTAACCTCACTCTGACTCAGGAATATCAAACACCTATCAAACCAGCAGAAGCCAGAGGTTGTCTGTTACAAGTAAAGTTGTAGAGCATGTTGAGATTATATCAATGAGGTGAACCCTATTATGCCTTAACCTGTCCCTGCTACATCATTTGTAAAATGTGTTTCCTCTTAACATGAGTTCCTGTCACGTTACCTAGCTTGAGTTTTCAGACAAAGACTAATAGTGAAAGTATCAATATGGATGACAACGAGCCATTTAATGATGAATATTCCATATCAGGCATGACATATAGTTCATCTTACGGAAATATTTCTAAAAGTATTAAAACTGACATATCTATAGCTCATATTAGAGGATGCTAATTTAGAACAAAGCTATCTTCACCTGAACCATGGTTTTAAATAATATTAATTGAAATGTCTTAGGAAAGTTGTAAAACCTAAACTCAAACACGCATGCTTTGTTTTAAAAAACTAGGCACAGCAGTGATCCAGAGGCTATACAGATTAAAATAATAATAAAAAAAACTTCTATTTTTCACATCTGTTTGTAAAAGTTATTCAAAAATAGTTTGGATTTATGTGACACATTTATTTTATGTATTTCAAAATTTCATACTTGATGTAAGTAAATACAGGAAATTTACATAGAATAATCCTCAAGATGTGAGAGACTTGTCCAAACAAATTAATAAAAAATTTAGAAGCAGAATTAAGAAGTTCTGTCATACTAGCAATAACTTGATAATTGGGTCAAATGTGCCTTGGTCCCTGACTATAAAGGGAAATGAAAAGTTAAATATAACTGCAGAAATGAATGAATTCTTGCTGCTGTAGACTATTAATGCCTTTTTAATTAGTAATGTCTTTTTGTGTTAAAAAAACCCCAAACATTCCCTCGAAAATGCACCAACTTAATTGTAACTGCTGCCAACATATTAATCTCATTCTTGGTAGATTTTTTTTTTCCCTTAAAAGAATGTAAATAAACCCATGTACATATACATCATATATGTGGAAAAATAATCTCCAATTGCATGCATTAGGAAGAAGATGTGACTTTTCTTCTCCAGTGTACTTTTTAAAAATGAAAATAGGATAGAGGACTGTTGATAAAGGATGATGGATAAAAACAGGAATGACCAAAAATTAGTAACAAAATAAAGAAAATATAAGCAAAATAATTAAAAACAAGAAAAAAAAAACAAACAAGCACCCCAGAAAAACCTATGCAAGGAGGAAATTAAAGTGAAGAAAGGAAAGAGCTAATTCACAAAAGAAGAATGCATCCTAGAGAAACGTCAAAAAAGAAAAAAAGAATAATTTTGAATTTTAAAAAATTAATAAATTATAGAGTATTAAACTTAACAGGTGCTGAATTTCAACATTTCCACAATAAATCTTTCATTGAAGCAAATATCAAGCAAAAAATGTCTGAAAAGAGCTCTGTTCTGAAAATATGCTGCTGTTCTCTGATTAGAAGTAGTTCTGAATTTCAATCGTGGTAATATTCTCAGAATTTCCTAGAATCATAGAATGGTTAGGGTTGGAAGGGACCTTCAAAGATCATCTAGTCCAACTGGACACAGTACTCCAGGTGGGGTCTCACCAGGGCAGAGTAGAGGGGGAGAATCACCTCCCTCGACCTGCTGGCCACACTCCTCTTCATGCAGCCCAGGATGCGGTTGGCCGTCTGGGCCACAAGGGCGAATTGCCGGCTCATCTTGAGCTTCACAAGCACTCCCAAGTCCTTCTCCTCAGGGCTGCTCTCGATCCATTCCCTGCCCAGCCTGTATTTGTGCCTGGGATTGCCACGACCCAGGTGCTGGACCTTGCACTTGGCCTGGTTGAACTTCCATGAGGTTGGCACGGGCCCACCTCTCCAGCCTGTCCAGGTCCCTCTGGATGGCATCCCTCCCCTCCAGCGTGTCAACGGCACCACACAGCTTGGTGTCATCGGCGAACTTGCTGAGGGTGCACTCTATCCCACTGTCCATGTCGCCGACAAAGATGTTGAACAGGGCCGGGCCCAACATGGACCCCTGAGGGACGCCACTCGTGAATGGTCTCCACTTGGACATTAAGCCGTTGACCACCACTCTCTGAGTGCGGCCATCCAGCCAGCTCCTTATCCACCGAGTGGTCCATCCATCAAACCCATGCCTCTCTAGTTTAGAGAGAAGGATGTCATGCGGGACAGTGTCAAAAGCTTTACACAAGTCCAGGTAGATGACATCCGTTGCTCGTCCCTTGTCCACCGATGCTGTCACCCCATCATAAAAGGCCTCCAAACTGGTCAGGCACGATCTGCCCTTGGTGAAGCCATGTTGGCTGTCACTAACCACCTCCTTGCTCTCCATGTGCTTTAGCATGGTTTCCAGGAGAATCTGCTCCATGACATTGCCAGGCACAGAGGTGAGGCTGACCGGCCTGTAGTTGCCCGGGTCTTCGTTGTTCCCCTTTTTAAAAATAGGGGTTATGTTCCCTCTCTTCCAGTCATCGGGGACCTCACCAGACCGCCATGACTTCTCAAATACAATGGCCAGTGGCTTGGCAACTTCATCCGCCAGTTCCCTCAGGACCCGCGGATGGATCTCATCAGGTCTCATGGACTTGTGCACCTTCAGGTTCCTCAGATGTTCCTGAACCTGCTCTTCTAGTACAGTGGGCGGTTCTTCATCCTCCCAGTCCCTGCTTGTGCCTTCCACAGCTTGGGTGGTGAAACAAGAGCCCTTATCAGTGAAGACTGAGGCAAAAAAGTCACTGAGTACCTCAGCCTTCTCCATGTCCTGGGTAACCAGGACACCGGTTTCCTTCCAGAGGGGGCCTACATTCTCCTTGGACTTTCTTTTGTCCCCTATATACCTATAGTAGCTTTTCTTGTTGTTTTTGACATCCCTGGCCAGATTCAATTCCATCAGGGCTTTAGCCTTCCTCACCTGATCCCTGGCCACTCGCACAGCCTCTTTGTAGTCCTCCCAGGCTACCTGTCTCCGTTTCCACCCTCTATAGGCTTCCTTCTTCACTTTCATTTGGTCCAGGAGCTCCTTGCTCATCCACGCAGGCCTCCTGGCCTTTTTGCCCGACTTGTTCTTCATCGGGATGCACCTCTGCTGAGCTTGGAGGAGGTGCTCCTTGAATATGGACCAACTTTCCTGGGCCCCTCTTCCCTCCAGGGCCACCTCCCATGGCACTTTGCCCATCAGATCCCTGAAGAGGCCAAAGTCTGCCCTCCTGAAGTCCAGGGCAGAGAGCTTGCTGTGTAGTTTCCTCACTGCCCCGTGGATCTTGAACTCCACTGTGTCGTGGTCGCTGCAGCCAAGGCTGTCCTTCAGTTTCACATCCCCCACCAGCCCCTCCCTGTTGGTGAGCACAAGGTCAAGCATGGCACCCCTCCTTGTCGGCTCCTCTGTCACCTGCAGGAGGAAGTTGTCGTCCATGCATTCCAGAAACCTCCTGGAGTGCATGTGCCCTGCCGTGTTGTCTCTCCAACAGATGTCAGGGTGGTCCCCCATGAGGACCAGGGCTTGTGACCGTGAGGCTGCTCCTATCTGCCTATAGAGCGCCTCATCTGCTCTGTCCTCTTGGCCAGGCGGCCTGTAACAGACCCCCACCGTAATGTCCCCTGTCCCTCCCCTTCCTCTAATCTTGACCCATAAGCTCTCTGTCAGCTCCTCCTCCATCCCCAGGCAGAGCTCCACGCACTCCAGCCGGTTGGTGATGTAGAGAGAGACACCCCCTCCTCGTCTCCCCTTCCTGTCCTTTCTAAAAAGCCTATACCCCTCCATGCCAAATTTGTATATTTTGGACATAAGACTGGGTGGAGTTCACATGTTTCTAGAAAGTATAAACTTTTAGTTCAATTGTATTTTAGGCCAAAGGATATTTCAGTTTCTGATATATGAATTTTCCACAAACAAGTTAAAAAAAAAACCAGAAACTTATATTTTTTAATTAGACAATGTTCTGCTACAGAACACATTTAAAAAACAAAAGTAAACTTTATGTTTAAAAATTTAAGAATTTTAATGTCATACTCAAATATAGAAAGAAATCACACATAAGGAAAACTATGTTATTTTAAAAGCAAATATTACAGATATTTTTTCCAGGGATTTGTGCTAGGTGCAGTGCAATCCTCTTAAATGACTTGGACTGGAAAAGCAACGTGCCTTTGTAAAATCAATGCATATTTCATTTAAACTCTTCTTGGGCATAAAGATAAAAAATGCAGGTGAAACTACACTGCTAGACGTCATACTAGTTGGTGTGGAATTACAGTGTCGTAGTTCAGCCCCGATCGGGACCAGACTACGCAGTCTCTCTCTCACTCCCCCCACCCCCCAAGAGAATAGGGAGAGATAATATAAGAAAAAAACAGCTTGAGGTTTGAGATAAGGACAGGGAGAAATCCTTGAAATTACCGTTATGGGCAAAAGAGACTCAACTTGGGGAAAACTACCCATTTATTAGTAAATCTAGCAGGATAATGAGACAGAGAAACAAGATAACCTCCCCCTCCCTTCCCTCTTCCCGAGCTTAACATTATCTCTACTACCTTCCCCCCACCGAGCAGCACAGGGGGGAAGACGGAATGGGGGTTGCAGTCAGTTCATCTTGCGTTGTTTTACGCCACTGCTTCATAGTTGGGGGAAGAACTCCTCACATTCCTCCCCTACTCCAGTGTGGGGTCCCACCCATACGCCACAGTCCTTCATGAAACTGCTCTGGCGTAGGTCATCTCTTCCACGGGGTGCAGTTTCTCCAGAACGGCTGCCCCAGCGGGCCCTCCACGGGCCACAGCCACCTTCAGGCATCCACCTCCCCCGGTGTGGGGTCTGTTTTTCACGGGCTCCAAGTGGATCTCTGCTCCTCTATAGACCTCCATGGGCTGCAGGGGGACAACCTGCTCCACCATGGTCATTACCACAGGCTGCAGGGGAATCTTGGCCAGGAGCAGCATTACTCCTCCCCCTCTTTCTTCACTGACCTTGGCATCTGCAGCTGTTCCTCTCACAAGAAATTGTTCTTCACAACAGGCTGGCAGACACCTTTCAGAATCTCTTCACATCATCCATGTCATCTCCTCTCCGCTTCTTGCAGCCGGGCCGGGCTGAGTTGGGCCCAGTCGGCTGCCTGGCAAGAGGCCAGAGGGTGAGGCCTGCAAGGCCCGTGAGGCCTGCACCTCCCCCTCTGCGCCTCTGCCCCCGCTCAGCTTCTTCACATCTTCTCTTCTCTTTTTTTTTTTTTTTCTGTTTTCCCCTTCTTAAATACTATCACAGAGGCGTTATCACGGAACATTCTGCTACCAATTGGCTCGGCCTTGGTCAGCAGCAGGTCCGCCCTAGGCCTGGCCGAGTCCACTGAACAAAGGGGAGCAACTTCTAGCAGTTTCCTACAGAAGCTACCACCTTAGGCCCCCCCACACTAAACAAAACCACAACACATAGCTACTTTTAGAATAGCACAATGTCCGTGACTTGCAAATTCACAGCCTTATGAAGTAAAAAATATTACACAGATGTTTAGCAAAAAGGTTTGTATTCAAAATATATATTCTAACTTTTTTTACTTGATTTCTTAACCTCACTGCTTGCTGTTGAAGCTGTAGCAGAAAGAAAAGCTGCAGTTCTGAAAGATCAACACTTAATGAGTGATAGCAGTAGTTACCTTGCTGTTGTGATTCCTGGTGTTCAAATGGTCTCATATTTTGCTTAAACCAAAAGCTGTTCCTCTGAGACTGAATTTCCTAACAGATAGCCTGACACTTGAAAATTGGGAAAGCCTATCAATTTTCAGAGCTGTTTTGAAAAGTATGGTTTGAGGACCTCAAAGGAGCTGCAGTCTGCTTTCATTCAAGAGATAAGAACAAGCTGATCTGGTAAGCTGTGCATTTCAGCATCTCATCCCACATACAGAAAGAGGACATGAATGCTTTGACATAGAAAATCTATTCTAAACCATGGTGATGAGCAAGCTATCTGGGAACTGATCATCTCCAAACCTTCTTTTTCATCAATATCTTCTTCCAGAAGAAAAAAGGTGCCAATACCTGTAGGTCAGAGCAAGCAGCACTTGTCACTTAAGCTGTTAGCAGCAGTATAGCAAGTCTTGACCTGAAAAAAAGTCAGTTCCAGAAGATTTCTCAGAAATAGACTAGTTTCTTGAAACCCAGAGGTATGTATGTAAAAGGAGACACGATTATTCACACTGTAGGAGAAAAAAGAGTCCCATGGAGTTTTTAAGGAAGTGTTACTGCCTCGTAACCAGTTCAGAGAAAGACATACTCCATTATTTAATTGATCTTGACCTGGAAACTTGTAACATCCAATCTGTGAGTTCTGCTCTAGACATGCAAATCCCTAATTTTAGGGTCATAAAGCTCTCTGAGGTCTCAGACACAGAACTGAAGCAGGAAATGTAATGAATTATTATTCTTTAGTAAAATATAAAAAACAGTTCTATGTACGTATTTTTGAGGACATAAAAATTTTGCCCAACTTTACCTGCTTCTTTGTGACTTAAAACAAATATAAGCAGGCATTTCTTTCAACAATCTAGTCTACAAATAGACAATTTTGATTTTTTGTTTATTTTTGATAGATAAATTAGAAGAGTGGACACATCTTTCTAAAAGTAGAAGACAGAAAATATTAAATAGATGGACAAAGAGAAGGTAACAGCAAATGTGATAATAAAAAAAAATTCAAATGACAAATCAAAATGTTTTACAAGTTCATCCTCTTGCTTATTTTTCTTTTATGCCATATGAAAAATTAGAATGTTCACCCAAAGTTCTCTTACCTCTTGAAGATTAAACTAGTTTTAGTTTGCCCCATTCAATATCTTCTCCCTTTCACTGGAGAACACATGGAAACCCTTTCATCCTAGTGAACATGTGAAAATTAGAAGATCTGATTTCATTATATCCTGGTATATATCTTAAATGACTGGTTCCTCTTCTTTCTCTTTTTTTTTTTTAGAGGGAGAGTGCCTGCTTAGTTGAAACAAACACAGAGGGGTTTGCAAAGAAGTACTAAAAATGCCAAAAGAAATGTTCGACTTACTTAATATTAGCAGGAAAAGTGAACGTAACAAACCAGGAGAATAAGACTGAAGTCTACTGAGCTGTATAAGCTTTCAAGTAATGTAAAATTCTGAGTGCTAACAAAGAATTCCCACAGATGACTGAGAATCAAGTTAAGGAATCAGTAAAGAATACAAATAAAGCGTCATTTTTAGGATTAATTTAATTAATCACATGAATTTTTCTATAAACTCCTGCTCATGTTACATAATCACTATCTAAAATGTACACAGATAATTACTCTATGTCATGTTCTTGCAATATATTTTTACCACATTGGAGGCAATGAAATTATCTCAGGGAAAAATCAGGTCTTGAGAGTATATTCAATTTTTCAGTGCTGGGGTTAATTCCTGGTTTAGAGTATTTATACTAAGCTAAAATGTATTTCATCACTCATAAAACAGTCTTGAGTACATACCCAATTTATCAGTGCTAGGGCAAGTTCTAGGATTACATCATTTATATTAAATCTAAAATGTACTTCATCACTCAGACTAGACATATTCTCAAGGCAGAATTCATTCCTCATAGAGCTTCATCAGTTTCAGTGGGTTTACTGACTGTGACCGAATTTGGCCCAATGCTCTTATTAATGCAAATTTTAATAATCAATTGTCTTTTAAGAGGTACAGCTGAGAAACTGACCTGCAATTCTCTCAGGCTGATGTTGAATTATGTCACTTAGTCAGGCAGAATCAACTATTGTGCTCATTCAAAATCAGATCAACCTCTTTGATTAAAATAACTCCAATTAATAGCTGTAATCCAATAACTCCAAAACCAATTTAAATAAGATTTCAGATTATTTTCCAGTACCTTGTGATGATCTCCAGATTAAGACATGAAAAATGAAATATAATTATTATTGGTAATTCCAAATAAATGTAAATATTTATTTTATTAGTATGCTTGTCAAAAATAACAGTAACAATGAAAAGAACATCAATTCAGGCCACGTTCACTTGGGCTCAGCTGTTTTCTTAGTGTTGTGGTTTTGTTTAGTGAGGGGGGGCCTAAGGTGGAAGCTTCTGTAGGAAACTGCTAGAAGTCGCTCCCCTTTGTTCAGTGGAGTCGGCCGGGCCTAGGGCGGACCTGCTGCTGGCCAAAGCTGAGCCGATTGGTAGCAGAATGTCCTGTGATAACGCCTCTGCGATAACGTATTTAAGAAGGAGAAAACAGGAAAAAAAAAAGGGAAGACAAGATGTGAAGAAGCTGAGCGGGGGCAGAGGCACAGAGGGGGAGGCTCAGGCCTCACCGGCCTTGCAGGCCTCACCCTCTGGCCTCTTGCCAGGCAGCCGACTGGGCCCAACTCAGCCCGGCCCGGCTG
>JAAGAY010006694.1:7886-21069 GCA_011801015.1 Ardeotis arabs | reverse complement strand
ACTGCACCCCGTGGAAGAGATGACCTACGCCAGAGCAGTTTCATGAAGGACTGTGGCGTATGGGTGGGACCCCACACTGGAGTAGGGGAGGAATGTGAGGAGTTCTTCCCCCAACTATGAAGCAGTGGCGTAAAACATCGCGTAATGAACTGACCACAACCCCCATTCCCTCTTTCTCTCCCTGTGCTGCTCGGTGGGGGGAAGGTAGTAGAGATAATGTTCAGTTCGGGAAGAGGGAGGGGTGGGGAGGAGTTTTTTATCTTGTTTCTCTGTCTCATTATCCTATTTCCTGCTAGTTTTAGTAATAAATGAATAGTTTTCCCCAAGTTGAGTCTGTTTTTGCCCGTGAGGGTAACTTTAAGGATTTTCTCCCTGTCCTTATCTCAAACCTTGAGCCGTTTTTCTTCTATTATCATCCCCTGTTCTCTCGGAGGGTGGGGGGAGTGAGAGAGAGACTGCGTAGTCTGGTCCCGATCCGGGCTGAACTATGACACTTAGCAAAGAGCAGGGCAAGCAAACTAATGAATGAATTACCCCTTAAATAACTGGATTTTCTCATCTTAAGCAGTATAGCAGTTTTCTAAGTTCAGAAACACTTAGAAGTCACCTTCTTGATATGCTTTATATCGCAGAACCAGCCTTAACATGGCAGCACCTTTTTTTGTTTGGTTGGTTGGTTGCTTTTTGCTCTCCTTTTCAGAACTTTATCAGTGTCACCTAGTAAGCGGCCTCAGTTTTTCTGGTCCCATTCAGCCCAGCCCTGATTCCCAACTTTGCTTCTCCTCTTCCCTACTGTTAGCAGCTCAGGAGTCCTGTACCATGCAATTCCCACTTGTGTAAGATCAGCTACAAGAGTGTTTATTTGGTAATGACAGCTGAAACTACAAAAATAAAAATAGAGAGGCTGTTGCTCATGTGGGAGATAAGGTGAAAGACAAAAAGGCGGATGATCCAGCTCCATTCCAGGAAGATGGAAGAGGTAGCATACATTTAAACCCGCAGTGCTGCTGAAGTTGAATCACTCCAAGCTGCTCTGCATATTCGCATATTTTACCTAACTTCCCAGGGAAATAAGAAACGTGATTACTCTGGATTATGCTGCTCATAATTTTTGAATATATTTTCCAATTTTATACAAACTTGGTAAGGGCTAAAAGGTCTCAAATGTTATACATTTATTGTAAGAATTGTCAAAGAGAATGTCTAGATACATACATTCAGCTAGTTTCTTGGGGTGGCTATAATTTGCACGTTAGCACAGTTAGATATTGGAGGATCTACCCATAGGAGAAGGATTACCTTCTCTGGCACTGTGAAAAACTTCAGTCCTACAATTTGTGGAAGGTCTGCCATTACTAATTCTAGTTTTTATGGAAAAAACCAAATCTTTTGGATTTCGCAAGCAACAAATGGCTATAATACAGGAAATATACATAAATATATAATACAGAAAAGATACATCAACAAAACCAAGTAAGAACTTGTTCTAGAGTAGAAATTTAGAAGAACCATAGCTACTAGGTACTACACTCAGAGGTGTCAGGTTGCTACTCCTTCCCCAAAGTGGTCAAGAAAAATTGTAAATTAAATGGAGGCAAAACCACTTACTAAGAAAGATTGCACTACAAATTTAAACTAGTTAGCAATATATTCTTTTTTCCAACACCTCAGATTACTGTTAGGGAGCAATAGAGTCTGCAGTATAAACAACACCATATATATGACAGGCAATGTGACACAACAGAACTTTCATAGTGTCTTTGGTTTGTGTAGTGGGGGCAGGAGGTGTGCTATAGTGGCAGCTTCTGTGAGAAACTGCTAGAAGTTTCCTCTTTTTCCAGTGGACTTGTCTGGCTCTACAGCAGATCTGCTGCTGGCTGGGGCCAAGCCAATTGGCGACAGTGATAACGCTTCTGTGCTGTCCTGGTTTTGGCAGGGATGGAGTTAATTTTCCTCTCAGTAGCTGGTGTGTTTTGGATTTCATGTGTGAAGAATGTTGACAAACACCCTGATGATACCAGTTGTTGTGAATGAGACAAGGTCGCGGAGACAAGTCTCGCTAATTTGCAGATGCAGGAAGCTGGGAGAAAGACAGACAGAATAATTGACCCAAACTGGCCAAAGAGAGTATTCCATGCCATAAACGTCATGCTCAATATATAAGCGGGGGTTGACCAGGGTGGGTATCTGCCTTCCTGGCATCCATCTTTTTCCCTTGTTTGCTGGCATCGTTCCCTCTACCTTGCTGGCTCCCTTTTGCTCCTTTGCTTGCCGCTCAGTTTTGTTTCTGTGATTGCTGCTCGGGACGGGCTGTATTGGTCATTGGGACATCGGGTGGTAAGAAAACATATATTGTTCACTTTGTATATTTTAATATCCTTATATTCTGTTATTATTGTAGTTTTCCCTTGTTATTTTAGTAAATTGTCTTCATCTCAACCCACGAGTTCTCCTTCCTTCCCAATTCTCTCCCCGATCCCACTGGGGAGGGAGAGGGTGAGCGAGAAACTGTGTGGTAATTCGGGCTAAACCATTACATGTGCTAATGTTTTTAAGAAGGGGAAAATAAAACAGAAGCTGAGGCAGAGAGGGAGAGGCACAAGCCTTGTGGGCCTTGCAGGCCTCACCGTCTGGCCTTCCACTGGGCGGCTGTCACCCAGCCACAAGAAGCGAAGAGAGGAGATGTGAAGAGAACCTGAGAGGTGTCTGCCTGAGCCAATACTGAGGAATTTCTTGTGAGAAGAATGGCTGCAGACAGCAAGGTCAGTGAAGAAGGAGGGGGAGGAGTAATACTACTCCTGACAGAGATTCCCATGCAGCCCATGGTGATGACCATGGTGGAGCAGGTTGTCCCCCATGGAGGCCCACGGAGGAGCAGACATCCATCTGCAGCCCATGGAGGACCCCACACCAGGGCAGGTGGATGCCTGAAGGAGGTTGTGGCCCATGGTGGGCCTGCGCTGGGGCAGCCGTTCTGGAGGGACTGCACCCCGTGGAAAAAATCACCCACGCCAAAGCAGTTCATGATGGACTGTAGCACGTGGGAGGGACCCCATGATGGAGCAGGGGAAGAATGTGAGGAGTTTTTCTCCCAAGGAGGAAGAAGCGGTGGAAAGCGACTTGTGATGAACTGACTGTAACCCCCATTCCCTGTTCCCACCCTGTGCCATTTGGAGGGAGGAGGTGGAGACATTCAGGAATGAAGTTAAGCCCAGGAAGAGGGGAGAGATGAGAAGTTGGGAGTTTTTTTCTCTCTCATTATCCTGCTTTGGTTTTATTGTCAATAAATTGAATTAGTTTTCCCCAAGTCAAGTCTTTTTTGCCTGTGATGATAACTGTTGAATGATCTCTCCCTGAAGAGAGGAGAGATCTTGAACCTCGAGCCTTTTGTTATATTATCCTCCATTCCCTCCGAGGGTGGGGACTGTGAGTGAACAACTGTGTAGCTTGGTCCTAAGTGGGCCTAAACTATTACACATGCATAAGTGTTTTATTTGATTCTTTCTGTAGTAAATGTTGAGATTACTGCCCTTGGTTCTGGAAATCTTGCTGCTTTCCCATTTTTGTGTCCAAACAGAATTTCCTGGATCAACCCTTGTCGGCTGAATTCAATAGGAAAACAAGGGTATATAATAAACATTTATCTTTATTTTAATCACTACTTGTTAGATGTGACCTAATTAAGACAGATTGGGGTTTTCTTTTTATTTATTCCACTCACCCCCAAGGTGAATGGAAAGGTAAGCAAAGAACACGAGAGAAGCTAGAATGATGTCACCATGATGACAGAGGAGGACAAGAACAGTATCTTTCTGGAAGAGTTCACTGGGTGTGTAAAAACTACACAACAAGAGGCAAGCCTTATTGTTCAGAACTTAAGGGTGTAGCTCAAAGATATTTTTTTTCTTATAAACTATGATTGCATTTATTTAATTTTTGTTCATACCAAAGTACACAGAATGTTCCATAGTAGATTAGTATATTTCAAGAAAGCAAGCTTGCAGACAAATAAAGTTATATCTTGAAGCCACAAATATCAGAAATTTAATTGCTATGGATTTCTCCAAAAGTAGGATTGGAGATGCATAAGAAACAGGCTTTCCTTGCAATGACTAAGTAAACAGTTGTAATTAAAGTTCAAGACACTGTAATTGTTTTGATATATGAAAGCAAGGAGCAAAATAACCTAAGAAACAAAATATGACTGAGGAGATTTAACAGTCTTCTCAGTCATCTAAGGAACTATTATGTAAAGGTAGGAATAAGTCAATGAAGAATCACAGACTCATTTAAAGATTTTTTATAAGAAATCAAATGTGAAACAAAATCAGTTGAATAAAAAAAAGGAGGCATACTAATTGAGGGGAGTCAAAGAGGTTCGTAGGTACAAAGAATATTTTTTATTTAGCAAATTATCTAGCTTTTTTACTTACAAATATGAGAGCTCACAAGTCCAAAGCTGAAATGAAGCAACGTGCATGCAACCTGGAGAAATTTCTCTGAATTTTAAGTTAGTTGTGTTATTCAATCCAGCAGTGTAAGTGGGTTACTTGGATAACATAGCTACACTGTGATTAATAAAACACATTATATCTTCCCATACAACTTATTTCTTATATCCTAGATCTTGAGAACCAAGATAACTGCACACGATCTAGCTGGGATGCACGTAACTTTTCTTACAGAAGCCCATATGATGCTGTACTTTGCATTTGTGGATAGAACATTATTGAGAATACACCAACATTTTGCCTATTGCTGAGCAGTGCATCAAGGCTGACTCTCCAACTCATCTCCCTCCCCCAGAGACCCTTACACTAGGAGTGGGCAAGAGGTTGGGATGTGACACAAGCAGGACAGCTGATCCCAACTGACCACAGGGATATCTCATACCATATGACATCATGCTCAGCAATAGAAGATGAAGGAAAGGAGGATGTGGGGACATTTGTAGTTATAGCATTTGTCTTCCCACAAAACTGCTACACTAAGGCCCTGCTTTCCAAGAAGCAGCTGGACAGCTGTCTGCTGGTAGGAAATAGGTTTTGCTTTGCTTCTGCACATGACTTTTGCTTTTCTTATTAAACTGCCTGTATCTCAATCCACAAGTTTTTCCATCTTTCTTTCTCCCACTGTGCTACTGAGGATGGGGCAGGAGAGCCAAAATGGGTGAGGGTCTGGCTGCCAGACAAGGCCAACTCACCACAACATTCCCATTTTGATTCTTGGAGAGAATAAAATAGATTTATATAACAAGAAAATACACACTCATCAGCAAGTATTTTAATTAATAAGTAATATAAGTAATAAAAATTTGTAGTTGCAAATGGCTGAGAAAGTCTGGGACATAAATTAAACCAAGAAGTACAAAAGTATATATACAACTAGTTGGTGCAGACAAAGAAATATTTGCAAAATTTAAATAGACAAAAATATCTTCTAGAAATCAGATGGAATTAGAGTAATTAACAAACTGTCAATAATTACTGTTGGTTACTTTAAACTGAAGGTATACCAAAATGAAAGACAGACATAATAAGTAAATCAGTAAAACAAAATGACTGTTTCTGGTAAACATTATTACATAAATCAAGAATTGTTCAAGGACAGTAAGAAATATAATATCTATATTATTATATGTTTGTGTGGTAAAAATGTAAGTAATATCATAACATATAATTACACTCCATTTTGAGAATCCCTTTCCTGCAGGAGTTTCAAAGCTATTTATTAGAAATAAAAGTGTTCTGCTATAGTAAAAAAGAAACAACTAGTTACAGTGAGAGGTTACAATTGTCACCACCTTGCATTAAAGATGACATTTCTGCTTATGATTTGATGTTCAATGAGTTATTTACTCAAGACACAGTCATGAAAGTAGTACATATCAACAGTAAAGTAATTGATTTAGGTTTTCCTTCAAAAAAAAATCACAATTATCATATTTTCCTCTATATTTTGAAAAGTATTATAGATTATGATACTTGCTAATATGTACAGTGAAATGAAAATCACTTGTAAAAAGAAAAGGAGTGACTTCTGAAAAAAACTAATGAGATTTAATGTTTGTGAATTAATGTGGAAGCCAGAAGCTAACATTTTATCCTGCTGGAAAACTCCAGGAGCAAAAATAGTATAGTAATCATTCTTCATTTTAAGTTAAATATATAACTTCAGGGTAACAGGCAGGGATTACTGCTTGCCTGAGGAAAAAAGTCCAAACAATCAACATGTTAAATACTATCTCACCAATCACAAGACAGTATTGAAAATATTACTACAAGCTGGAGAAGAAGTTGTGGTTCTAGCTGTGGAATTTTAAGGGGAGAGAAAAAGCAAGTTCTTGTCCTGTTCTCTAAGTGCATCAGGGAGAAGTAGAAATAAAGCCCAAGTGTTAAGTCAGTACATACAGGGAATTTGATTTCCACAGAAAGCTGTGAGAAGTGGAGTCTGAAAAATTCTTAGTACAAAATGAAAAGAGAAGATGGAAACTAACTGCATTGTTAAAGAATTCAGGGTTATTAAGTACAACTGATTTTTTTTTCTTTTTGCTTGTATAGTCTCCACTGCTAAAGGAAGGAAAGCTTAAAAAAAAAAAAAAAGTGCCTTCAGCCTTATTAAGATAGTTGTATTCAGACTACTCAGCATTTACAGAAAACCTGAAACTTTCTCTGTTGCCATTAAAGCAATATGTAAATATACTAGATTAAATTTAGTATCACTTTCTAACATACAATAATTTGCATGAAATAACTTAGAAAGCAGTTTGGTCAGAAGTCTTCTCAATAAGATAGACGTAAAATTTCATGGTGAAATGAAGGCATTACAAGTGAATAAAAGGATTGTGATTTCTCAACTCTGCCACCTTCATCCACAGAGTGGAGTGTGTATGTCTATATGTATGAGGGTCTTTATGTAGATATGTATGTACGTATAACTATCTCTGGAAGGTTTTCTATCATATTCAATGTCTTTCTGGATCTATAAACATAGAAGTAGTTGGCTTTGGTTTTTTTTTTGCTTTGACTTTGGCTTTCGGTGGAAGTTCTTCCCTTTCTGGTTTAGACTTACTTAGGTTAAGTTATTAAAAGGAATCATCAACTCAAAACCAATGCGATGAACTCAACTAAATACTAGAGCTATTGTGTCGGGACACTCCAATAAATTCCTGATTTAATGCACCGAGTTTAGCAAATTACTGAACACAAGTGAGCCAGCATCATTGCCATTCTCAATGTCACCAATCAAAAGTACTTTATGTTAAGAGAATCTTCCATGATTTTTAAAAATAATACATAACTGTAGATGCAACAAGGTTTAGGTACACAACTATTGTATTAAAAGCATATTGCTCTCATAACATTAAAAACGCAAATAAAAATATTGTATAAGATATTATAATGTCTATATTATATATTATGTCCTATACCCTTTGTAAATATATTTCCATACCTGGAAAGATTTTCTGTGGATAAAGATAGGGAGTTTTCAGCAGGGTTGCAGTGGCTAATTTGCTACAAGTTTTATTAACACAGGCAACAAAATATTTATTTTTTAAATAAAACTTTTTTTTCCCTGCTGAAGTATGTTGTTAAAACTAAGATGTTTCTTCAAGGTCACAGAAGTAAAAGCTTGCTTTTTTTAAGCCTTCATGTATCTGAAGAGAAAATTCTAAGAAATTCCTTAAAGGAAATAATTACTTTGATAAACAACCTTTATTGAATATAGTTAGAGGAGTATTTCTTCAGGGTACATTGCATTTGAGGTATTTTTCAACTGAATTAATTAAAGCCCAGTTCAAATAACCTTTCTTTATTTTCTAACCAAGTCATTTACTGTCCAGCAAAAAATCAAATTGAGTGTAAACCAGAATCAATTCGTCTGACAGTGAAATCATAAAAACTCATAATTAATTGCAGAACTTTAGTTTTATTTATCTTAGGTAAAGGACACCATGGGCATGATGTACTAAATTGGGTAGGTTGCACAGTTTGGGAAACCGTAGCTCATAGTTGAGATAAATCATAACAAAAAGGGGGGTTTTTTATATCCTTGAACACTTCAGAAATAGGTGTGTCCTTTTCTTGCATCCAGGGACAGAGCAATTATTTTCTTTATGCCCTATTTGGAGCGTGAGATCTCTGTGCCCACATTAGGTGTAGCTTAATTACAAGTACTTGAAGGCCACCACCATGGTAGACAAGACAATTTACATAATTCTATGAAGAACTTGGCTCTGAATAATGGAGCTTTTTCCAGCCTGGACAACTTGAGACTTTGTAGGCAGTGTAGTTCACTGTATGTGTGTGTGCATACATATATATATGTCCATATCTATGTATATGTATATATATGTCATGGTTTAACCTCAGGCGGCAGCTAAGTACCATGCAGCTGCTTGCACACCTTCCCCCTCTCCCAGATGGAATGAGGGACACACTCGGAAAGAAAGGAAAACTTGGAGGCTTAGATAAAGACAGTTTGCTAGGACAGCAAAGGAGAACATAATAATATATATATAAAAATTATTATTATAATATGTGATGGTTTAACCCAAGTTACCACACAGTTTCTCACTCATCCTCCCCCTCCCCAGAGGGGAGAGAATTGGGAAGAAAGGAAAACTTGTGGATTGAGATGAAGACAGTTTACTAAGATAGCAAAGGAGACCTACAACAATAACAGAATATAAGGATATTAAAATGCAAATAAAAATATTGTATAAGATATTATAATGTCTATATTATATATTATGTCCTATACCCTTTGTAAATATATTTCCATACCTGGAAAGATTTACTGTGGATAAAGACAGGGATACCAACCACCTCTGAAGCAGCTCAAAGTCCTTCATATGCTGCCAGTATTTCTTTTTCAATTGGAGTGTAGTGGGCCTCAGAGCCTCTATATCCCGGGCTCCAAGAGCCTAGTGGTCGACCTCGAGTCTCCCCTGATGTTCTCTTCCAAAGATTCCAGGGAGGGCCATTCTCCCGAGCTGCAGTGTAGAGGAGGTTTTTAACATCTTGTCCTGTTCAGACTGGTCCAATGGCTACTGCATGAACAATCTCCTGTTTAATTTGTTCCAAGGCTTGTCATTGTTTAGGGCCCCATTTAAAATCATTCCTCTGTCGGGTCACTTCATAGAAAGGGCTTACAATCATACTGTAGTTTGGAATATGCATTCTCCAGAAACCCACAAGGCTTGTGTTTCCTTTTTGTTAGTTGGTGGAGCCATAGCTGTTATTTTGTTGACCAAATCCACTGGAATGTGATGATGTCCATCTTGCCATTTTACTGCTAAAAACTGGATCTCTTGTGCAGGCCACTTGACTTTGCTTTGTTTTGTGGCAAAACTGGCTTTCAGAAGGATTTGGATTATTTTCTCCCCTTTTTCAATAACTTTTTCTGCTATGTTGCCCCATACAATGATGTCATCAATATATTGCAGGTGTTCTGGAGCTTTACCCTTTTCCAGTATAGTCTGGATCAGTCCATGGCAAGTGGTGGGGCTGTGTTTCCACCCCTGGGACAGTCAATTTCAGGCGTACTGGACACCCCTCCAAGTGAAAGCAAACTGTGACCTGCATTCTGGTGCCAAAGGGATGGAGAAGAATACATTGGCAATATCAATGGTGGCATACCACTTGGCTGCCTTTGACTCCAGTTCATATTGAAGTTCTAGCATGTCCGGCACAGCAGCACTCAGTGATGGCGTAACCTCATTCAGGCCATGATAGTCCACTGTTAGTCTCCATTCTTCACTAGATTTTCACACTGGCCATATGGGACTGTTAAAAGGTGAGGGAGTCTTGCTGATCACTCCCTGGCTCTGCAGTTGATGAATCAGCTTATGGATGGGGATCAGATAGTCTCAGTTGGTGCGATATTGTCGCTGGTGCACTGTGGTGGTAGTGATTGGTACCTGTTGCCCCTCAACGTTCGGCAACCCCACAATGGAAGTGTCCTTCGGGAGCTTGGGCAAAGTGGTTTACTTTTCTCTGTCTCCATAGTGGCTATACCAAAAGTCCACTGGTGCCCTTTTGTGTCTTTGAAATACCCACTCTCTCGGTAATCTATACCAAGAATGCACGGAGCATCTGGGCCAGTCACTATGGTGTGCTTTTGCCACTCATTCCCTGTTAGACTCACATCGGCTTCCAATACAGTCAGCTGTTGGGATCCTCCTGTCACTCCAGAAATACAAATGGGTTCTGCCCCTTTATAGCTTGATGGCATTAGGGTGGTGAGAAAAAGTACATTGTTAATTTTGTATATTTTAATATCTTTATATTCTGTTATTATTGTAGTTTTCCTTTGCTATTTTAGTAAACTGTCTTCATCTCAACCCACGAGTTCTCCTTTCCTCCCGATTCTCTCCCCCATTCCTGCTGGGGAGGGGAAGGCTGAATGAGAATTTGCATGATGACTCAGGCTAAACCATTACAGTCTTTTCGACCAGTGTCAGGATGGCCGAGTGGTCTAAGGCGCCAGACTCAAGGCTTTGCTTTCCCTGCCTGGGGATTTCTGGTCTCCAAATGGAGGCGTGGGTTCAAATCCCACTTCTGACACATCTTTTTGTATACCGAAGCACAGCTCCTCCTGGCATCCCGACTGCTGGAGTAAGTGGGTCTTACTGATCACACAGCAGGCTCAAATAGAAAACCCCAATCATCCAGGAATCTTAGAAGTAATCACAGATTGGCTAGAAGGCAAAGATTTTGGAATGCCACCAGAGAAAGAGGTGACACGTGCTCAAGAAGCCCCACGATATAACAACCTCCCAGAAAATGAGAGGTGATATGCTCTGTTCACTGATGGGTCCTGTTGTATTGTAGGAAAACATTGGAAGTGGAAAGCTGCTGTGTGCAGTCCTACACAACGAGTGGCAGAAGCCACTGAAGGCCAAGGTGAATCAAATCAGTTTTCAGAGGTGAAAGCCATCCAACTGGCTTTAGACATCGCTGAACGGGAAAAATGGCCTGTACTCTGTCTCTACACTGACTCATGGATGGTGGCAAATGCTCTGTGAGGGAGGTTAAAGCAATGGAAACAGAGCAACTGGCAGTGCAGAGGTAAACCCACCGGGGCTGCCGCATTGTGGCAAGATATTGCTGCCCAGCTAAAGAATCTGGTTCTAAAGGTACGTCATGTAGATGCCCACATACCCGAGCCGAGACACGGAAGAACATTAAAACAACCAGCAGGTGGAGTAGGCTGCTAAGATTAAAGTTTCCCTAGTAGACCTAGACTGGCAACACAGAGGTGAACTATTTTTAGCTTGGTGGGCCCGTGACACCCCAGGCCAGCAAGGAAGAGACACAACATACAAATGGGCTCGTGATTGAGGGGTGGATTTAACCATGGACACTATTGCACAGGAAATCCATGAATGTGAAACATGCACTGCAATTAAGCAAGCCAAGTGGTTAAAGCCTCTTTGGTATGGAGGACAATGGTTGAAATACAAATATGGGGAGGCCTGGCAGATTGATTACATCACACTCCCATAAACTCACCAAGGCAAGTGCCACGTGCTTACAATGGTGGAAGCAACCACTGGGTGGCTAGAGGCATATTCTGTACCCCATGCCACTGCCCAAAACACTATCCTGGGCCTTGAGAAGCAAGTTCTCTGGTGACACGGCACTCCAGAAAGAATTAAGTCAGACAACGGGACTCATTTCTGAAACAACCTCATAGATACTTGGGCCAAAGAGCACAGCATTGAGTGGGTATATCACATCCCCTATTACGCACCGGCCTCTGGAAAAATTGAATGGTACAATGGACTGCTGAAAACTACACTGAAAGGCCTGGGTGATGGAACCTTCAAAAACTGGGACAAACATTTAGGCAAAGCCACTTGGTTAGTCAACACTCGAGGATCCATCAATCAAGCTGGCCCTGCCCAATCTGAACTTTTACATACTGTAAACAGTGATAAAGTCCCTCTGGTGCTTGTAAGGAATATGTTGAGGAAGTCTGGGTTATTCCTCCCCTGGGCAACGGCAAACCCACCCGTGAGATTGCTTTCACTCAAGGACCTGGATGTACTTGGTGGGTGATGCGGGAGGATGGGGAAGTCTGATGTGTACCTCAAGGAGATTTGAGGTGAAAATAGCCAATAATTTGAACTGTATATAATAATTTCTGTAGTTCTTATATGTTTTATCAAAGATATGGCAATAAGAACCACTCTCATCAGTGAAGAACGAGCTTTGATGAAACTGAGAAATGTGCAGGGGTGATGGAACCAGAACTGGCATCCAACAACTTCTTCAAGATCAACATCTTCAACTTGTAGACCATGGACATGATGCACCAGCCCTGCTAGATGTACCAACTGCGAGCTCCAGATGCAGAATGCAACAGCCACACACTACGTACCATCTCTCCTGCCCTGAAAGACTGTTATGACAGATGGAGCCCAAAGTCATGGACTAAATGAACTCAACAGACTTTGGAGGGACAGCCCATCGACTGAGGGAATTATATCTGTGTGTGTATGTTGTGGTTTTGTTTAGTGAGGGGGGGCCTAAGGTGGAAGCTTCTGTAGGAAACTGCTAGAAGTTGCTCCCCTTTGTTTAGTGGACTCGGCCGGGCCTAGGGCGGACCCGCTGCTGGCCAAGGCTGAGCCGATTGGTAGCAGAATGTCCCGTGATAACGCCTCTGCGATAACATATTTAAGAAGGAGAAAACAGAAAAAAAAAAAAGGAGAAGACAAGATGTGAAGAAGCTGAGCGGGGGCAGAGGCCCAGAGGGGGAGGCGCAGGCCTCGTGGGCCTTGCAGGCCTCACCCTCTGGCCTCTTGCCAGGCAGCCGACTGGGCCCAACTCAGCCCGGCCCAGCTGCATGAAGTGGAGAGGAGATGAGATGGATGATGTGAAAAGATCCTGAGAGACTTCTGCCAGCCTGTTGTGAAGAACATACTTTTCTTGTGAGAGGAACAGCTGCAGATGCCAAGGTCAGTTCAGAAGGAGAGGGAGGAGTAATGCGGCTCCTGGCCAAGATTCCCCTGCAGCCTGTGGTGATGACCATGGTGGAGCAGGTTGTCCCCCTGCAGCCCATGGAGGTCCACGGAGGAGCAGAGATCCACTTGGAGACCATGAAGGACCCCACACCGGGGGAGGTGGATGCTTGAAGGCGGCTGTGGCCCCTGGAGGGCCCGCTGGGGCAGCTGTTC
>JAAGAY010006693.1:8750-34506 GCA_011801015.1 Ardeotis arabs | reverse complement strand
GAAGGAGGGAGCGGGTTTTGAAGGAAATCTGTCAATTTGTTTAGAGTGAGAAAATGTATTTTTCAGCTCCTGAGAGTGCTGTTGAGTTGTTTTCCGAGCTGCACTCCATTCTGCAGGCATTGTGTATTTTAAGCATAGTGAAAGTGTTGGATTGAGTCTAAGTAAATAAATGCTTTCCAAAGTAACTAACTGCTTTGTTTCTAAATAGCCAGTCTTGGCTTCTAGTTTGCTCTGAGTGAGGAATATTTCAGGAAGAATTTTCCTGCTGAAATAGCAGTTACAACTGTAGGAAACCTGTTTCCCATGCATGACTGACTTAGTGATGCAGTGGAGTGGTAATGCGAGCAGAAGGGGATGTATGCATGTGAAAGATCCTCCATAACACCACCGAGCAAGTAATATCATCCTCCACAGAGCTCTCCACCTGCGGCTTGGGGTGAAAGACATGTAACTCTTTTGCTCCGGGGCCGGTCTCCTGTGGTATTGCAGGTATCTGCGTGTCAGAAGGCAGTGAGACGTGCTGTTTGGCTAGAAAAAAAAGTGTATTAAAGATGTGGTCTTCATCCTGCCTTGCTGCTGAGCCTATCTGATATAAAAATGAACATGCTTTGGAAATCTGTCCTTTTCCTCTCTCCTTGAACATGTGTTCTGCAGCTGCAGAGTATGTTGTTTGATGAGGAAAAAAAAAAGGTGTCCCACCGTAGTTACATTCTCAGGGAGTCAGAGTTTAGATTGCAGAAACCCTAACTGAAGTTCCTGACTTGGATTACTCTTCATTTAGTGTTGCCTGTTCTGGTTTTGGTGATGCCTTTTCGGGAAAGCTGGGGTTCACATGTTTTGCTCTGCATTCCTCCTGGGGAGGTGGGACCCTTGGACATCTCTCCCAACACGTTGGATATATGTTGGGTGTTCACATAGACCTTCAGCTGTGACTTGACATTATTCTTTTTCTCCTGCTGCAGAGATGACTGAAGAGGAACAGTTTGCACTGGCTTTGAAAATGAGTGAGCAAGAAGCCAGACAAGTGAACTGTCAGGAAGAGGAAGAGGAGGAGCTCTTGAGGAAGGCCATTGCTGAGAGCCTTAGTGTAAGTGCGCTTCTGTGAAGAGGCTTACTAGGGTTCTTCAGCAACATTGCTTTCTGTGCTTGCTTTGCCACATGGCACAAAAGAAGGTTTTACTGAGGGTCTAGCTATTTCCAGCATGAGCTGGAGCTACAGCAGTTGCAGAGTAGTTGTTTGGTGCCATTCCCAGTGTGAGGGGCATGTCCCTTATTTTGGGGTACACAGTTCTGATTGGAGGGGGTCTGCAGTCCAAATGACAGCTGCCAGTGTGCTGGGGAGCCCTTGGTAGGCTCTGCTGATAGAGAACATGCCTCTCGGAGAATCCATCTTTTGTTTTTCAGAGCTGTCAGCCCTCGGATTCCTCTGATGCAACCCCTCAGTTGTCTGCAGAAGTGCTGGGCACACGAGGCCAAAGCCAGCCCGCCGAGAAAGAAGGCTCTGAGATCCTGGGAGGTCTGGCGCTTTGCCCTGACACCCCTCGCTCCGAGTGCAGCTCCCACTCACAGAGCAGCAGAGCTAATGGGAACGGACAGATGGATGTCGCCCGGAGCCCTCTGGTAGTGTTGAAGAGGTTAAGCCAGGAAATCGTTGAAAGCTCACTAGTATCCAGCATAATCGTGTCTCCAGGGAAGGGCCAGCCTGTGACAAGGTCAAGTGAAAAGCCTTCCTCACCAGCAAGAAGTGATTCTAGTAACATGTTAACCAGCGCTTTTGGAGAGGACCTCATCTCTTTGAGTCCCACCTTTGGCAGGGTGACTTCAGGCTCCTGGCGACTGACACCTCGGAGACTGTTCACAAGCCCCTCCAGCTCTTCCGAAGCAACAGGCCACGAACCAAAAGAGCAGTCCCTGCCCTGCACTGGCCATTCTGTGGGAGAAGCTGGTGCTGGGAGCTCTGCCATGCTCTGGAAGAGCTGGACCGCAGAACCGTGTCGTAGCCCCAGGAGGAGTGGTGGAGGAGCAGGTACCAAACACACCTCGCAGCCCGGGCACGCCGCCAAAGTCTGTGTTTCCACAGAGCAAGCAGAGCCGAACGAGGTGTCCGACAGCACCTCTGAGCTTTGCGTGCTGAATGCGGCGGAGGAGAAGCACAAGCAGGAGGAGGCCAGAGACACAGTGCACTATTACTGGGGCATCCCCTTCTGCCCCAAAGGGGTGGACCCCAACCAGTACACCAAAGTCATCTTGTGTCAGCTGGAGGTTTACCAGAAGAGCCTGAAGCAGGCTCAGAGGCAGCTATTGCATAAGAAGGAGTTTGGTAACCCAGTTGTGCCCAGTTCTACCCTGAGCCAAAATGAGGTTGGCAAAGGAGAGCAGATAAGCAGGGAGAACGGAGTTGCTGATGATACAGAAGATGGAGACCCAGACAGGCAGAAGGAGTCTGAGAGCATCACCTGGCTCCTCCATTCAAAGAGGAGGGAGGCAGAGAGTCCAGGGCACAGCATGGAAGAGGAGAAGAACTCCACTTCTGATGATGAACCGACCACCAGCTACTGCCAGGTAGGAGGTTCGCACTGAGCCGTCACGCTCCTCTGTCCATTTTAGGGTTCAGTCCATTCTGCAAAGCAGGCACCGCTGTTTAATGCTCCTCTTAAATTTAGGGACTTCCTCCCCTAGCCACACAGCTTACTGTGAAAGGGAGAGGAAAAGTGTACAGACTGATACCAGCTCCTAAGTGGCAGGGGCCATCGTGCAGCCTGGCAGTCGTCCATTAATGCACCACTGAGATAACGACTTCAGGCTGACTTGTCCTTCTCCAGAGGGTGTAGCCTGGCAGGGCGTCAGAGTAGTGAGCACTGAGATGATGCTGACCGCTGCCAGCTCTAGCAAACTAGTTTATAATCCCATGCCTGAGTGGGGAGCTCTGCTTTTTCCTTCTCAGACAGAAATGTGGCTTTTTTCCTTGCAGCACAGCCTCTCCTTTTTGCACCTACACGCTTGTCCGCATCCCTACGTGCTTCACCCTTGCAAATGCTCTTTTCCCTCGTGGTCCTGCAGTTGAGGCCAGGAGAGGCTCTGCGTGCTCACAAGCGTCTTCTGCCTGCCCAGAGCGATCTGTCATCACGGCAGTGCTCCTCGTCCTTGTTCTGGTGGTTGGGCACCTTCTCCCCGGTTTGCTCGTTGGGTCTGCTAGACGCTAGGTGTCAGCCTCTGTCTCCATCAGGGCTCTCTCGTTGGAGCGGAAGGCAGCTTTCTGTCACTGCTAAGTTTAAACAGATTGCTAGTCAGATGAAGTATTTATTACTGCTGTATTTTAGGTTTGTGTCAGCCTTTTCCAACCCTCATTTTTCATAATGACTTCACTCCCGGATCATTGTATAACTTTATCTTCTCTACGACTGAAGCCTCGGCTCTGTTGTTCCTGTTTTCAAGTGTATTTGATCATTTACCCCGGTGTTAGAAAGATACTTAACTTGTTTTGTGATATTTATATTCTGTCTTGTAATATTGAACACTTAGGAAAAATGTCATGTCTGCATTTTCTGGTTGCAGAAAAAGTGCAGAGCAGCCTGTGCTGAAATGTGACTTTTCATGACAGTGCTTTGGCTTGGGTTTAGCAGATACGGATTTAAACAAGCCTTAGAGGTGACCTACAGAGGAGAGAAACAGCCTTGTGCCCTTTTTCATTTCTCTAGGATAGATACAAAAGACCTGAAAGGTTCTTAAGGCAAACTGCTTTTTTTTTTTCCTCTGTCTTTTCCCTTGGAAATAGAGGTGTCATTAATCTGGCAGATTGGGGTGACTGCAGGTCTGTGGCGGTGTCCGCTAAAGCCCTTGGAAAGCTACGGCAGGTGGGAAGGGCGTGAACTTTTAATTGCTATTGAAAATTGTGGGTTTTTTTTTTTATATTATCTATTTAATGCTAATATCTAAATAATTCTTGGGGAGAAAAGAGGTTTTAGTGGTGCTGAGTGGGAACTTGCAATGTACTCATCCTGACCACAAGAGCTCTCTCAAAGAGCCATAATGTGTATGTAGATGTAGTGTTTCTTTTAAGGTGAAAAATAAGGAAGGGGGAGAGGGAACAGAATTTAAAATTTCAACCCTAGCCCAAAATTTGTCAATCTTTTATTTACTTGAGAGAAAATAATTTCTAAATGCCCTTTCATCTGCCTTATCACACCCAGCTTGAGAGGTTTCTTCCTTCTCTCGCCTCTCTGTGCAATCACACACTGAGGCCAGTGCAGATGATTTACTTGCAAGATCGATATGTTTGATGTTTGCTTGTGCCTTGTCTCCATTTTTTTTTTCCTTCTATCAAATACAATTCCACCGGCAGCGACAATGGAGAGGCCCGGGGCAGCCGTGTCCCCAGTGTGCTGCATAGCTTGGAGACCCCGGCTGCCCGTACTGCCCTGGGGCTCCCTCATGCCACCAGGGCTGCTTTGCTGGTGGGGATGGTGGGAGATTTTAGGCTGTGCCGAGGCTAGAAACCATCCGTGGGGACTCAAAGCTGCCCTCGAAAAAGCTGCGTGCCTTGTGTTGTACCAGTGCAATGAAGGTGCAAGTGCTGTGCTCGAGGGAGCCTGCCTGTACCCCTGCTTGGAAACCCTCACCTGGAGCCGGCAGAGACCTTGCACCCCGGCTGCGGCCGACCGCTGCGACTGCCGCCCGCAGCCAAGGGATGTTTGCACAGAGCAAATCCTGCTTGTCAGGAGATCTCGCAGCCTGTGAACCTGCACTAACTAACTTCAGTGCTAATAGAATCAATTCCCTCCTAGCCTTTCAAATAAGGTTAGGGGACTCTTCGTCTTTAAAAGATTCAGAGGGAAAAGACCCAATTCTGGAGAGTTAAGAGTCTGGTGACCTGAATTAGTGCCGTACCTCGTAACATACGTACTAGGAAGAACAGAAACATGGCCCAGTGTTGGTGACCAGGGCAGAGGCATTAAGATACGCACAGTTTGGGAAAAAGAGAAATAAAAATAAAGGAGGAGCTGTGGTCTTTTATGTCAATGATGAGTTAGGCTGTGAAGAAATAAAGGACAGTGCAGATAAAACAGAATATTTGGAGGCTGGAGTCGCTTTAGGGAAATCTGACAGCAGGCTTTGTTTTGCAGCTTGCTGGGGAAGTGCATCAGCCATCCAGGAGTGGAGCTGATCGAAGTTGAAACCTATGGTGGAAATCAAACTCTGAGAGTTTAATAGACTCGAGGAAGGGGGAGGAAAACCCTTTGGATTTCTTTGAGAACTAGCATGAAAAATCGTGGGCCTGACAGCAAGGACTGCTAATAAACCATTGTAATTCCACCTGATTAGAGAGTGGCAAGTGTAACGCGTACACTGGAGAAGAAGAAAGGGATCTGGGTAATGACTGGCATGTTAGCCTGACCTCGGCAGTGCATAAGGCTTTTGAACAAATTTTAAAGGAAAGAATAAGTGGAGTCATAGAGCTAAATGAAAAATGGGATAAAACGCACACGGATTTACCAGCTCTAGATCGTGCAGGTTAATCTGTTCCCTCTCTTTGATGGGACAACTGATTGCCCAGTCAAGAAAAATGCAACAGATCTTATCTGTATGAAATGTCAGAAGAGTACTTCTTGTGGTCAAACATCAGCTGTACCCGTTGATCAGGTCATCCCGGCTCAGGCAAATAGATTTGGAACTGGAGCGTATGAAGGCTGCTGGGGTGCTTGAGGGAGTGCAAGGGGACGCTAAAATCCTTGGGTTCTTTAGCTCGGCGTAAATGGAGATGGAGAAGAGCTATGGTTGCTGCCTACAAGGACATCAGGGGAGATGCTAGGAATGGGCAGAGGGTGTGGGAGGTGGTGGACAAGGTTGTGACGAATGGATGGGCATGGACTGTCCGGGAACGTGTCTAGGCAGCGAGGTAACAAAAAGTACTGCCAGGCGTTATTGCAGGGAGCTGCTGAAACACCTTACTAAAGGGAGTGCTGGAGGCAAAAAGCTGACTAGTTCAGGATGGATACGTAGCCATTTCCAGAAAAAAATACAGATGAGATTGGGTGCAATGCCATGGACAGAATCCAGTGCCCCAGCAGATCCTGGTTCGCTGTGTGCACCGTTTTATATAATATCAGAATTTTCCTTCCCAGGCCTCCCAGGTGCTGCCTGCAGAGGACGCGCATGAAGCTGGGGAGCCCATGCAAATTGCACAGAGGTGAGTGGGGTGATTTCAGAGCATGGGGCTCATGGGTTCCTCCTGGTGATGTGGGCTCTTCCGCTCTCCCTGGAGCAATTTGGGTTGCAGTCTCACTGTGGCTCGCTGCAGCGCTGGCAGCAGGGCTTGCAGGAGAGGCTGTCTGCAGTCGCTGCTGTTGGGTATTTCTGGAAATACGTGGCTTTGGAGCAGCGTGGGAGAGAGGTGGGACACAACAGGGGAGAAGAGATCAGTTACTCTTGTTACTTTATAAAACGTGCGAGGTGCATCCCAGTACAAGTGCAAGGACTTGATCCTTGCCCTCCGAAGCTGATGTGACACGGTGCAGTGACGCTGTGGAGATGGGTAGGTGAGCTGACGGAGAGTTATAGCGATGCCGTCACGTGGGCTGTCTGGGAAGGCACACAGGCAGCATGGTGGAGGGTTTACTGGATTTCTGCGTGTATTTTTATGTTCTTGTCTTACTGCTGAAGAGGAAAGAAGGGAGGAGGAAGCCAGACGGCACTGCCTATCAGCCAAAGATAGAGTGCAGTGCTCCAGAAAAGCCACTTCAGCAGATGACAGGTGTGGGACAAGTCAACATGATTTTCTTCAGATTTAAGCCTACTCCTCTTTTCCTTTTTTTTTTTTTTTTTTTCCTTCTCCTTCCTGTGGGATGCTATTCTGCAATGAAGGCTGTGGGAGAAGAGGGGCAAATGGGAGAGGATTCAAGGAGCAAGTTGTGAGAGAGGGTAGATAATGTAATGTTTTTAATTTGCTGGGTTTTATAATTTAAACCTGCTTTGGAACAAAACTGCCAACTTCCCTCTGATCTAACAGCATTTGGCGTGAGCAGTTCATATCAATATGCAGAGTATGAAAATCCCTCTTGCTTGCACCTTTCTAACAAGCTTAAAGCTTGCCTTGGGGAGCAGGAGGAACCTGCGGCTGCCGAGGCTGCCGAGTCTGTGACGGCTGAGGTCTGCGCTGGTCTGCTTGTGTAGAAGGCACTGAGGTGTGCGCCCTGCAGCACCGGCCTCCCGCCTGCTTAAGGCAGAAGAGGCCAGGGCTGACTGTGAGAATAGTGGGACCTCTTTCCTCTTTCCTCTGCTGTAGCTGGTGGAGTTTGGGACGTTCCCCAAGCCGCCCAGGAGCTCCCTGCTGTCCCCCTTGGGGCTGCGACCCACCTGGGTGCTGCGGCCGCTCCTCGAGCAGCTGGCACATCTGCAGCCAGGCAAGAAATGGCTGCAGTCTTCGCAGTTTTGTGCACATTAAGTGTTGCCATCTGGCTCCTGGTAGCTTGCCAAGCACAGTCCTGTTTCGGGTAAGGCTCAGGCACCCCGGCCGGCCTCAGCAGCGCTTGGTAGAACACACAGCTCTGAGCCATCTTCAGGTAGTGAAGAGGTTTTGGAAGCAGCAGCGGTGAAAAGGGGCTGCTCTGCTTTCCGCAGGCCACTCCGCCTGGTTGCTTTACGCTTTGTGCGGCGCGCGGTAGATTGGGGTTTTAATAAATGGTTATAGGCTTTGTTACCAGGAGATCGTTGGTGTAGCAAGAAATGTGGTTTGACTTCAAATTGATTAGCCTGTTTTATAAATGTCGTAGCAAGTTGTTTTGTGTGAGTTCTTTTGAAGTGAGCCCTGATGTTAGACACAGAGTAAAACACGCTCAGCCTGGATTCATAACAAATGCTTTGGGATGCTTTATTTAGAGAGAAAAGCCACTTGTGATTTCCTATCAGAATTTTGTTATTTATCATAAATCAGCAGTGGCTGTTCTCTCCTCTCTAAGGCCTATGGTTGAGCTTAATAAATCTTGGATTTGTGAGGATGGGGATTCATGTTTTTGAAGTGTGTTCTTGCATGCTTGATCAGACTAATCAGAAAGCCATGCAAAGCGTGGAGTGTGTCAGCATGGGTGCCAGACTTACTCAGCAATGCCTGCCTGTTTCGGAAAGATACTGTGTAGTGTGGGGGGAGGTAAAAAAAGGAGGAATCTGAAGGTCAAAACAAGAGGAGCAGTACTCGGTGCTGCTTGGGAGGGGTATCCGGTGCTGCTGGGGAGGAACTGCCGTGCTAATGTTGCTAGGACTTTGCTGTAGGGAAGCCTTGGCTGGTGTTGCATCTGTGCTGCTGCTGGTTGCCACGTGGGGAGATAAGGAAGAAAATTAGCAGTGTGAGGAGGGAGAGGGTAATGCAGGATAAAGCAAGTCTGTGTCTTTCCTCTCTGAGGATTTCCTTTCCCAGACAGAAAGCACAGTGCTGGTACCTGCACAACTCCCAGATCTTGTAAGACTAGAAGAAGTCATGAGAGTCACGCAGTTGTGAGCAGGTATTTTTGCTCCTCTGACGTGAGATAATGAACCTTTGTGCCTTTTCGTCAGGGACTTCTAGAAGAAAAAATGTTCCCTTTGGAGTTTTTGCTTAGGACAGCATTTTATGCCCGTATTTCACCGTTATCCTGGTCATTTTTGGCTATCAGATATTCACCGCTTGGAAATTACGGCGTCGTCCGCTGTTTGGAACTGTGTGAGACAGGCAGGTGTGTGCTGTCACACCTACTGGATTGGCGATTTGTATTATATTTATTTTTATATTATATTTATATTTTGAACAGCATCTCTGTGTTGACCCCACTTGGCAGTAAAAGGAGCCCAGATATTGCCACAGAAAACTCTGCTGAAGAAGAGATCTCTGTTTGCCCAGGTAAGAGGCCCCTGAGACTGTTCTGAATTTTGCACTGAAAGTTACACGCTTATAAAATTCAGAGAAGATAAGAGAATTTTCAAGTTATTTGAACAAAATGAGATTTATTTCCCAGCTCTGTTTGTCAGGGCTGAAATTATTTAGGTAATTTAGTTTGCTTCTCTGGTTTTGGATCCATTTCCTCCAAGACAGTTCTGTGACCAGAGATTGCTGGGGGTTTGCTATTGAAGAGACACCAGGATGTACATCGATATGTAGGGATCACTCAAAACAAGGTGCCAGGAGTGGTCTCTTCAATGCAGTCAAGAAATTTTCAGATTTTTTCAGTGTCAAGATATATGTAAAGAATCAGAGCTGAAATAATTTTTGTCTTACATTAATTAAACATGTTTGAGACCAATGAGTTTTTCTTCGTTGGTCTCTCCTACCATGTTTGAGATTTTTTCAGTCCAAGGTTTTAAGTGAGAAAGTTAATGAAGAGACCGCTCCTGTACATGAGCAGCTGTAGAGAGAGGGGTCATGGTGGTGCTTGGAGGCATATTTTGTTGCTAAGGAAGATGTGGCGGTCTAAAGAAGGTGCGACCCGGAGGCAGACTGCAGAACGAGAACTGTTTTTGTCTCGGTGCGAGGGGGAGCTCTATTCTTGCTTTGTCTCTATCCCAGCAAGTATTCCATGCACTTTTCCTGTGTCTGCTCTTGCCCCCCATGAAGCTGTAAAGCTGCGGTGGCTTTGTCCTTGCACCACCATGCTGTGACTTTTAACCCCGCATCTGGCTATGTTGTTGCACATTGTCTGATGACATTTGTGGCAAGTCTAAAAAATGTTTTGAAACTGTGAAAACACTGTTAGAGATGGGCTAGAGTTACATCAACAAGTGAGGAGATGGTTTGGGGGCTGCAAACCTGCGCTGACATGGAGCTGTTTTTCTACAGAAACCCAGCCGAGTCCACCAGAAGTTATGGAGGCGGAAAGAGAAGAGTTCTGCTCGGGCAGCAGAGATGCACCTATGCAGGTAAAAGAGCCTGAGGTTGGGGAGGGGTCCTGTTTCCAGTCCTGCCTTCTAGACCTTGCTTCAGCTGGGCTGTGCTAGCATTTCCCCTTGGGTAGCTGGGAACTTGGGCTTCTGCTGTTGGGATCCTCACAATCGGTTCCCTCGTCACTTTTCTCTACCGCTTTGTAACTCCAGTCCCTTTTGGCTGGGGGCTGTGTGCAGCTGGTTCTGGAGCCTTTCAGTCCTGTAGCTGGAGAGTTGTTATCAATTCCAGCTCATTCTTTTATGCCACACGCACTGCTGTGCTGCAGGATGGCATCAGTGTGGATGGCTGTTGCTTGCCCAAGCTCCAAGTGCTGTGATGGTCACCGATGCCGAGGGAACCCAGGAGCTGTGAGGGGAGTCCTGGTAAACCTCAGTCACTCGTGTTCTGCCGTGCTTTTACCTGTTACAGTCCTCTGAGCTTCAGTGTTTGTTCTCCACAGACCATCTCCAAGGCTAAGAGGAGAGGTTCACCCAGAGACTGGGCTGGGATAAAGATGAGATTGAAGTGTAGAGGGCTGGTGGTGGTTTGCAGTCCAAGGAGAGTGACCTGAGCCCAGGAATCTTGATTTCTGTGCAGCAATAGTTAATAGCAGTAGTAAGCCAGTGACAGGGCCATCCTCTTACCTCCTGATGCAGATGTGCGCTGTTGTGTGGCTCCTTTCCCCCTGTTGTCACACCTGTGCAGCAATTGCTTTGCAGCTGTCGCTGTACCGACATCTGACTTCAGTTCCTGCTTCTGATAAAACTCCCTTTGTCTATTAATTTAGAGAGCGATATCAAAGGGGTTGCCAAGTACTCCTCTGGCAGGGTACACGAACACAGAATCGCACAGCTCTTGACAAGAGGATTCATTTGTGGAAAGCTCATTCTGGGGCTCTGCAGCTTGTACAGCGCGTCTGCAGCTCCGATGTCTCATTGTCACAGGCCTCTTAATAAACCAGCTTCTGCTCTCTTGTGCCTTTCATTCTGCAGGTATCTGAGAGCACCGCTCAGTCAATTAGAGGCTGCAGCAGGGAGAGGCGGCGGCTCTGCGCTGAGCCGGGTGGCCGCAGCCGCTGAAGCACGTTTGTGACCCATTTGGCTGTGGCTGGGATGCTGCCCTGTCCCCTGCGCCTCGCAGAGGGTGCCCCAGGTCTCGCACCTCCGCCTAAACGGCACAAGGTGATCGGCACAGCGTTTGGGAGCGGAGCAGCGGTGCTTCCTAGGGATTGCTTGGCAATATTATCGCTGGCAGCAGGTACTGGTCCGGAGCCTGCAGCCCTCCAGGAAGGCAGCAGAAACAGCTACCGTGTGCATCGGCGGTTAGCGCAAAGCGAGCGTGGACTGCTGGGACCGACTTCTTGCTAGCAGATGCTGAGCTGGGACACAGGAATCTTGTTGTTGAGCTCAGCCTCTAGCATTGCTCTTGGCTGGCTGCTGGCTGCAAGTACTATGTCGTGTAGGCAATTTCCTCTGCTAAAGAGGAGAGTCAACAGTCTCTGCCTCTGACAGGGGTGATTAGTTCTGCAGTTGAGGTTTTCCAGACTGTTACAGTAAGGTTTTGTAGAAGCAGTTTTGGGACCGCGGTGTCTTTTGTTACAGAATGTTGCATTTCCATTTAAAATTAGTAATTTACCACTGAATGTAGGCGGACAGAGTGTGCAGAATCGGTGATCTCCTAAGATTGCTTTTAAAATGGCAACTAGAAGGAGCAGCGCCTGCTGCTTTTCCCATCATATTTTTTACGTCTGTTGTCTGACTGGGATAATGCAGGTTTGATCTGATCATTCATATTTGACACATCTTGTTTTTTACGGCTCTTCTGTGTGACGCCCCACGGTGAGGACTTTGCAAGATGTGGTGACACTGAGATATGAGAGCAGGGTATGAGTGCTAATGCTGTAAGTGATGTACTCCAACAGCCTGTGTTCGGCTGGAAGAACTCTTGTGGCAACTCTGCAGAAATCCAGGGCAGCGAGCCTCCCTGGAAATGAGAGGTGTTCCTGGGGCTCGGTGCTGTAGCTTTTCAGCCGGTGTCTGGGAGAAATGTGTTTTGTCAGTCAGTTTCTCAGTTTAAGGCCAGTCCTGCAGTTTTTTTGCATAGCTACTCTGAGTCAACGAAGCACTCTCCTTCCCTTTAGGACATAAAAATCAGGATCAGACCCTCATTTGGAAAAGTGAGTAATAAACCAAGTAATATGACAAAGCACTCCGGTGGCACTGAGCATCTCAACTGACCCCAGTTATTGCTTCCCTGAAACTACGCTGGAGGGAAGCAGACAGCAGTTTTGCTGCATGCTGTCTACCTGTCGCTGCTTAGCCCAGAAGACTATCCTATATTATTTTCCTATAGGTTTTTTCCACGTGGCTAATATTTAAGTAACTTTTAAAAACTATTGCACGGGGTAGAAGTTCTTACTTAAATCTTGAAGCAAGCCTGACTAGGCAGAGATCTATGGCAGCAGTCTGCTGCCTCTGGGGAACATCAGTAGCGTAGGGAGCAGGCTATATCTCCATGGGTGGGTAGTGGAGCACCTTTGCAGCTGTGTAACCAATGCAAAAGAGAGAATTGGTAAGTGGTAATGGCACCTGGAGAACAAACACAGGCTGTGACATTTTGCCCTAGCGAAAAGCCAGTTTTAGTAATTTTGTATGACATGGATTTTCAATGGTATTGCCTCTCTCCTTGATCTGAGTCCCTTCTGATGACTGCTCCAGCCGCCTCCTCTAGAGAGGAGGAGCTTCCCAGTGATCTCTCCGGACTCCCTATGAGCACAGCAGTCTCCTTTCATCCTGGAGGAAGCTGTATTCCCAGACAGTGCTGCCTGTGTAGCATGGATCATGTCCAGAAACTGATGAGCACAAGTCAGGTGTTGAACTCTTGCTTTGCCCCATGAATTTTCCATCAGTTTCGCTCCTGAGCTTTCCTGATTAATGGAAGCTTTGCCATTTTTCCGCGGTAGTACAGGTGATGTTTGCCTTAAGTGGTTGCGTGGCTGTGCAGGGAGGTTTCACCATGATTCAGCAGGACATGTTGCCTTTGGAAGAAGAATTAGTTATTAGTGCTGCACAGTTTACTCAGCCCATGGTGTTATTTCTGACCGGTATGTGATGAAGGGAGAATAAAACTTTACAAGAAAAACTGAGTCTATGGGAGAGTGAGTAGCTACCAAACAGCACAGCACTCTGCACTTAGCAAAAAAAAAAAAGAGAAAGACCACAGTTAACTGTCTGGCTAATTTTTTCCTTTTCTTCCTTAGGCTGGTGGCAATGAAGATGCTGGCAGGACTGTGTCTGAGTGCAGTCCTACAGCTGCTGACCAAGTGTCGTGCCCGCTGTGTGACCAAGGCTTTCCGGCCACAGAGATCGAGCTGCACGCCATGTACTGCAACGGCATCGTGGGAGAGGAGGCTGGCGAGTACAGTCCAGGTCTGCCCAGTGCTGCTCGCGTGTGTTTGCTCTTTGTGCTGTTCCTTGTAGTCAGGTGCTGCAGGCTTGTCCCTCTCAGGATATCTGGTGCGCGGTGTGGCGTGCAGGGAGGTTTGTTCACTCTGCCTTGTTCCATCTCCGAGCTGGCCAGGAGAGTGTTATTGGAGGCTCCTGTGTTTCCAGCATCGCAGAAACATCTCTCTGGCTGACCTTGTAATTCGTCACATTATTAGTCCCTTGGAAAGTGTATAAGCTGAGTATTACCCCAGGATCTAGCCCTGGATGCTTACAGTACTCGTAAGACACATCTGTTGTGTGTTTTGTTGAGGACCTGCAGAGAGTCTGCCAGTGGTAGAAAATGGCAGGCTCCTGAGCCGTGTGAGCGAGCGTCCTTCAGGGCTCTCGAGACGGGAAAATGTTCTGTACCATTCCAGGCGCGGCCTGCGCTCTGCAACGAGTCTGGCATTTGTATGTGCAAAAATGGCTTGTTCAGCTGCAAGAGATTGCAGAAAAGGTTCCTTCTTGTTCCTCTAAAATTGCAAAGTGATAGCTATCGATCTGGGAGCTTGGATTTTTCTCCTTCATGTGAATTGTGAAGCGCAGAAGCACGGTCAGAATGTCTGTATTAATCCTCTTTGCAGTCTTCTCCTGATCAGTTTTCTGTAGCCAACCTTTGTAGAGCTTAAGTGAACAAATACACCGGTTGGTTATCAACATATTCAATAAGTTATGTTTTAGCTGCTGCTTGAAATGTAAAGTCTGTGTTAGCACAATGTCAGGTAATATCAAAGTAGTAGCTTGTAATAAGATTAACTTTTCAGGTTGTGAATATATAATTTTCAGTTACATACTGGGTTATTAAATGCAACCTACATCTGTGATGTTTAAGCAATTTGAGCAGATGGGAGCTAGTACAAGAACTGTAACTTCTGCATTCCTCTAGCAGGAGGAAGTTTCACCATGTAATCTTAATGCAGAGTTGATGTAGTTTTAAAAGACAAGGTCCCTGTTAAAATAAATCTTTGGGGATATGACGTGGGTCCTGTCAAGGTAGCGGGAGCCAGAGTAGCAGCTGATGGTGCTTGGTGCTGAATTTTGGTGGGGAGTTCTCTCTGCAGGCACAAACCAGTTACTAATGCGAAGTGTTTGGCTCAGGCGAATCACAAATTGTCACAGCTCCTCTCCCATCGTCAGTATTGATAAAGGTCTTATCCATGCTACAAAATGGAGCAGAATTTTTAGTATGCCTTGTAGCAGGAATGTGTTTGGCCCTGTGGCAATTGGGTCCCCAGTGTAGCTGGACTGTGAGCGTATCCATTGATCCTGGGGAATCCTGACTGTGATCAGGAAAAGGCTTTGAATTCTTTGGCAGCGTGGGGGAATTTGTTCTTTCCTTTGGTGCTGGCTTTCAGCAGGACAGAGTTCAAGGCTGGCCTCTCCGCTCTGCTTCCAGGCTGGTCTCCTTAGGGATGTTTGTAAGAGCAGTTATTTTGGAATTGCTACTCTGTTCTGGCTTCTTCAGAACAATCTCCCCCATAAGAAAACTAGCCTGGAATAAAAGGGATTTTGGTCTACAGTAATGGCTCTAAGCAGAGCAATGGTTTTGGGTTAAAATCACAGTAATTTGGATTTTCTGTTGGCAGTTATTCTAGTATTTTCCCTGTGGAAACCAGGCTTTATTAGCCATAACAGTCTGTGACGCCTGTGTTGTTTGCACCAAGACTCTTTGCAGGACAGCAGGCTTCCTGGACTGGGAGCAGCACGAGATGCGGGGCAGAATCCTGCCTGCCTGCGGGGCTCTGGCGCGTGGGGCACCGCGGGCCACGTCCCAGCGGCTGTACAAAGGCAGAGGGGTCTCAGCTGGTGGGCTGGTCAGTGGGGTTTGCGTAGGCAGGGATGATGTTTAGCTCTGAGCAGAGGCCAGGCAGTGGCCTGGCACAGCTGTGCAGATATTAGAGGAGACTGTTTCAGGGCTGTTACCTTGGCATCTTTCACTAGCACGAAATCCGTAGGTAAAGCTAACGCATGAGGAGAAAACAGAGGTGGGGGAATTTTCTTCTGAAGCAAGTGCCAGCAGCTCCTGTGCAGGTCCAGAGCCTGTTCCCTGCCGCTGCTGCGCTCTGTGCTCTTGGCTGGCTGCTGGCTTCTTCGAGAGCACAGCAACAGCCTCGTGAGAGAAAATCACAGCGCTGCCTTCTAAGCCGAGTCTTGATCTGTTAAGAAAAGACAACTTCAGTTTTCCTTTGGTGCACTGGGTCAGGGTTTCCTGGTCTGTCTTTGGCCTTATTAATTGGATTTACTCCTGATGTCTCTAGAATTGTAGATTATGCAGTCCTGCAGACTGTAGCTGTCAGTATTTTTAGTTTAAAATTACAAAAGGCTGGGTTCTTGCTGGTTTGACTTCTCTTCTTCCCTCTTCTAATCATGCACCAAAGTCTGTCAGTGTTAGGTGTCAGGAGGCCAGCTCAGTCCAGCTGATATTTAAGGACAGATTTTCAAATGAGCTAGCTCGGCAGGATGAGTTACGGTTGCTTCCCTTACGTATGTACATGGTTGCCCTGGCTGGATGCCCAGACCACCACATACCTGGGCAGTATGAAAATCTAATAATGAATTTCCATTTTCCTGTGGTCTGGGTAAATAAAAAAGAAGAGCCTGCTGTTGCGTTAGCTACTGTACCAGGCTGGGGAAGGTTCAGGTCCTGGGTTTCCAGCTCAGTGACTGGTGTTAAATCCAAATGAATGAGTGGAGCTGTGCAAGCGCTGTGCCAGCTCTCTCTTCCTTCACGCGCTCGGCTGAAGGGCTCGCTTGTGTGAGAGGAGCTCTCCACTGGAGTCACTGCATCCGTCGCCTGCTCCTGCTGGCAACGCAGGAATATGCTGGTCTCAGTCTGGAAATGAGTCTTGGCCGCTACTGAGTGCAGCAAATAGTCCTGAGCTTTGGGACGTGCTCTATTCCTCTTGCCTGCACATCTCCCAGCCTCTCAGTTCCCAAGTGAGCCAGGAAAATGAGGATTTGGTACATCCCTTCCTCGCAAAGCCTTGAATGCAACCTGATGCAGCTGTCAATCTTCAGCGGCAGCGCTGGCGCTGTTAAAAAGCTCCTGCCATCAATAGAAGTGGTACTGATACAGCAGAAAGAGTAACGGAGCGGGTGTGAGGAAAGCTTCGTCGCTTCTGAAGAAGGACGAGGTGCTGGCGAGCCTGCCACTAACAGGATCCTACACAAAAAGTAATGAGAATGGGGGGGAAGCTGGTGCAGCAAACCGCGGGTGGGTCGTGCAGTGAGGCAAGGAGCCTGGTGACTGTGGCCTCACAGCTCCGCGTGCTGACCTCAGTTGGCAGCCCCAGGAGGTGCCTGGGGTGGGGGTGCTGATAGCAGGGCCGTGCTGGGGAGGGTTTGCTCCTTTTTCCCAGGATGCGAGCTGGAGCCAGGCAAGCCAAGGATGACTTGTCAGCCGGAAGAAATGCCAAGCTAGAGAAAAGGTCGTTCTCGGGCTACGGAGTGTGTCTGACCCGGCGAAGAGCATTGCGTCTGGGAGAGTTACAGGGCTCTCATCACACAGCAGGTCAGCACTGCTCTGTGGTGGGGATTTTCCCAAGGCAAGTGTTTTCCTACGTTCTGAACCCCCTTCCTGCAGGTGGCCAGCATGTTTTGGCAGCATTTGAGAAGATGTGAAGGGAGGAGGCTGGCTCCGCTCTGCCTCGTCGCGTCTGTCACACGGCTTGCCCTGTTTCCTCTCCTGTGCCTCTGCTTCCAGCAGCACAGCTGGGGGTCTTCCCCTGGGCAGCTGCAGAGCTGGTCCCAGACATCTCTAACGGGCCCATTATGCCAGATGTGTTCACTGCTTTTGGAAGAAAATAGACCTGATTAACACCTGAGCTGCTGCACAAGGTTCCCGAGATTGTGTTAAAGGAATATTAACGAGAGCACGCTGATTTGGAGAGCAGCTTTCACCACGCTGTCAGGTGCACGTGCTAGCCGAGCTGTGGGGAGGCTGGGTGGCCTGGGGGGCGGCCATGGTTATCAGTCCTCCTCATCAGGCTGCCACTTCAAATCTGGGCCAGGCTGAGTTAGAGAGACATCCACTTCGGTGCCTGTGAGAAATGGGCTGTTGGCGTTGGTCGTGGCCTGTGGGACAATGCCCACAGCCTAGGAAACGCTCGAGCTTGTTTCTTCGGCGTGGATGTCTCCCGTCAGCCCCAACAGCTCCTGAGCACCTCGCAGTGCATTTGCTGGTCATGGCTGCAGATCCGTGATTGCTCCTAAGGGAAAGGCTGTGTTGTAGCAGCATCGTGGATAGATATTGGAGTTCCTAACACTCTGGAAATGGGCTTTTGCTAAAACTCTGAAGGATTCCCTTTGTTCTGCGCAAAGTTTTGTGCGTCCCTTTGTCACAGATGATGTGCTAACAATAGCAGGTTTGTCGTGCCTGTACCTTGGATTCAGGCCTTTCTCCTAAGGAGAGTATGGGGAGCAATGCTGCTGGGCTGTAAAACAGCTCCCTGCGTTGTCCCCTTAGCCAGCTTGCCTAGAGTGCCTACTGTGACATCTGTTTTGGAGCTGAAGCCTTGAACATCCCTAGTGAAGCAAGCTAAGCTATCTGATATGTTCCCCGAGGATCTTTGCTGGTGGCACGTCAACAGGAATACGCTGAGAGGAATTCGACTGAAAGAAACAACGCTCTGACATGCTCCCTGCAGATGCCTGGAGAGCAGGTTTGGAAAGGCTGCTGGGGCTTGCTGAAGGAAGGGAAATTGTTGGACCCGTCATCGGCGTGCTGGTCAGCTGGGATCTCGCTGCCTGCCCGCGTGTGTCGGAGCTGGCCCTTCCCTGCCGCCGCTGGAGAGCAGCACCACCGGTGCTTGGCGCTGGTAGAGATCTTCATCCAGAGGCCCCGCAGGGCTGTGTGCGCACAGTAGTACCCATCATCCCCGTTTCACACGGGCGGTGGAAAAAGCAGCGAGTCTAGGCTGATGGTTGTAACTTTCCCTTTCCAGCGAGAGCTGCATCGCTCCCCAGCGAGGTTCGGCCTTCCTACCACATCTGCAGAGGGGCTGGTGCCTCCGCACAGCCCCTGCCTCGCCTCGCCTTCCCCCCGGGCGCACAGTTTCCGCGCTCCCTCCGCTGCGGTGGGCACAGGCGCTGAGTTTGGCAGGGAGCGGTGCTGTGCTGCTGGAGCAGCTGTGCAGCTCTTCTCCCAGGCTGTTGTGCTGCTGCACGTCAGCTTTAAAATTCCTGTAAACTGCACGCTGTTGATCCAGCTGTTTCTGGCAGAAGGTAAGTCACAGTGTGAAATGGTTAGCTGGCTTCTGAGTTTAGGGAAGGTAACTTCTTCAGTATCACCCCAGAAAAAAAGGAGAATTGGCCAGCTAGACCTCTTCTGCAGAAAAGAAGACCCTGCCCATCCCACTCCAGTATTTCTTTGCCTCTGCTGTCACTTCTGCTGCAGCCTTGAGTGGAAGCGATTGAAGCTTGTTGCATTTGGACGTGGCGCAGGGATGCTTTTGGGGTGGATGGCAGGTAACCCTTTCTGTTTTTTCTCCAGTGCTCACCCGGCGTCAGAGAGAGGCGAGAAGTAAAGCTGCCAGTGGTGAAAGCAGCCCAACGTCCTTAGACATTGACAAGTAAGTAGGTATGCTTGCTCCTCCAAATTGTTTCTGCGCTTCAGTTCTCGCTTGCCTGCGGATGTCTTTATTCCTGTATCAATGCTGGCCGTTGGCCTCGCAGCAATGTTTCCCTAAGAAATTGCCTGCGCTCAGTGCCTCTTGGTGCAGTGCTGGCTGTACTTATGCCGAAGCAAGAGGTGTTTGCTGTGCTCAGATTGTTTATTTTTGTGCTGATTTCCTTTCAGCCTGATCCGTGGTGGGTCAGGGGTGCGTGGTCTCTGGCCGCTGTGGGGGGAGTTGTAGCTAAAATGGTGCCAACTCAGCCGGTTTCTAATGGGAGATTGGAGCTTGGTAACCCAGGGATAAGAAGAGGCTAGGACAGGGAGGCTGTCAACATGGCACCTGTAGTGATATTCTTAATTAAATTAGACTTTCAGAATAGCAGTGGCTTTGTTTAATCTCTTCTCATGCAGCCCCTCCTCCTGCCACCCACACAAAGCATCATAAGGGAGGATCTGACAGTAAAATCCCTGCTATGGAAGCAATTTTGCTGCTACAAACAGTGGATGGCAACATCACTAATGGAATTAGGCTAATTATAGAGAGGACAGCTTCTGTTTAGACACATTATCTGGGTAATCAGCACTGACTGGAAAGAAAATACGGGAAAAGTGCTGCAGAGTTTTATTCGATGGGGGCTCTCCATATGCGTTTTAGAGCCTGGGGTGAGTTTTACTAGGAGAGCACTGCTTATCAAACTGAACACAGTGCTGCTGGGGCTGGTCCCTGCAGGCTCCTCTCTCCTTGGAGATGGTCCATTCCTGAATAGCTCCCCTCCTGAGGAACCAGTGCCCTCTTCTGCACGGTTCTGTCCCCACTGAGAGCTGGTCTAGAAGCCAGTGTAGCTGTGTAAATCCACGCCTGACCTTCATCTCCTTTCACAGAGGAGAATGTTCTTCCCAAGAGCACTCAGTTGTCCTGCGTGAGCCCGGGCATCTTCTACACAAACAAGGGGGTTTGAGGAACATGCTGTGCCAGCTCCCCAGCAGGAGCCCGTGCTCTGCATTCCTCTCCCAACATGGCAGGATGTAAAATGGAGACAGCACAGAGAAAGACTTGATTTACTAGTCAGACAAGTTCATCCAGCCCTGGTAAAATGTCTCTCTGATTTAACACACTTGGTTTGCTTTTCAGGCAGAATTTAACTCCCCTTTGCAAAGCCCTCACACTTCATTTCTGTGGATTTTGACAGGGTGCTTTATGTCTGGGGAGAAATCAGCGGTGTTTGAGATAGTTAGATGAGCAGATTTGATTACCGTCCCGCTGCTGCAGCAGCAGGGTACAGAGGAGCAGGCAGGGAGAATTGATAATCACTCAGTCCTTGCGATTGGTGCCGGCCTGACCCCACTGAGCGCGACCCGGTCTGGTGACATGTCTTCTCCGTGGTGTGGCGTGGCCTGGAGGAGGAGAGTCACGGCTGGTGGCTGGGAGCCCGGTGCAGGGTGAATCCTAATGCAGTGCTCTGTCCTTTGCTGCCTGGCAGGTGTGAGAAGTGCTACCTCTGTAAGTCACTGGTGCCACTGCTGCAGTATCAGAGGCACGTGGACAGCTGCCTTCAGGCTGCTAGGCAAGCTCAGGGAACCAGGAGGCTGCGAAGTGCCAAGGTGAGGGGCGACCCTGCAGACCGGCTCCTTTGCTTTGCGCTGGGTTTGGGGCTGGGTTGGCAGCAGGAGCAGTTTCCCTGGTTGACGGGATGAGCTGACCTGGTGTAGGATTGCCTGTTCCTGTGGGCTGCTGTGGCCAGAGAGCTTGTTGCGCTCCCTCCCGCGACGCTCTGCAAGAGCGTGGACCGGTCCCAGGGGTGAGCTAATCCAGCGGAGCTGCCAGTAACCTCTCCAGCAGGCAGGCAGCCAGGGCTGTCCCGCTGCCAGGCAGCGCGCCTCAGTCCTGCAGGCTTCCTCGGCTGAATGTAGATGGACTGGAGGGCAGCGTCAGGGTGACAAGCGTATCTGGCTCTATCCACAAGCCCTCTCCCATGGGGAAGGCTTCAGAGCCGGAGCAGGGGGAACCGCTCGGTGCCGGCAGCAAACCGTAGCGTTCCAGGAGAAACGTGGGGGAGCGAGTGTGGTGGAGGTGTGCCAGGTGTGTGGGACGCGTGGGAGGCAGGAGTGTGGGCAGCAGCTGGCTCACAGTCACTCGCCAGGTGTTGGTCCCCACCGTGCTTTTCCCTGCTTGTGGTGGTCCCAAGGGAGCGCAGAGAGGGTCCTTCCAGGCCTCCCTGCTGATTTCTGTGAGCAGAGCCCTAGTGCTGCGGCTTTGCCTGCACTCAGAAATGCGATTCTCAGCGTGAAGATGCGACATGATGTCTTAGTTTCGTATAATCCCTTAAATCCATCACAGGCCTCAGCCCTTTGGGGATTCAGATGCAAATGATGAGATTTCTGGTTGATGATTTTGGCTGGGATAAAGCCAAGCGCTGTGTGGTTCAGAGTACTGCAGGGCATGGCTGCTCCTGCATGTGACCGGCTCTGTGGGGGCTGTTTGACCCTGTCCCTGCGCCCCACAGCTGGCTGGCATGCGGGGTCCTGCATGCAGGCACGGGCACAGGGTGTGGGGGAAAGGTGCTGGAGCCAGGTGGCCCTTTGGGATGGCTGGGCAAGGCTCTGTGAGGTGGCAGCTCACTGTGGGGAGCAGGTCATGCCTGGGCATGGGCTGGGTTGTTGGAAAGCTTCCTGGTGGCACTGTTGGGCTTTTGGGTTCCTGCCACGGCCCATTTTGGGGTGCTGTGCAGCTCCAACCCCGCATCTGGGATGCCAGTGCCTTCTAGAGCAGTTCTGGGGGCAGGGAGCAACCAGGAGAGGGGACTTTGCTAGGCCAGCAAGGCTCAAAGCAGCCAGGGCAGGTGGTCTTCCCTTCGCCTGCGTGACCAGCACGGCTGCATCTTCCCAGGGGCTGAGAGGGGCCACGAGATGTTCGTTCCTTATCTGGCTGTGCCCTGGAGGAAGGCCTTTCCCTCCAGCACCGGGCCCCTGTGCCCTCAGACACAGCAGGACGGGGCCTCCCCTCGGAGGCGCAGCGCTGGGACATGTGCCCAAGCCATGGCAGAGCCTCCTCGGCTGCCCAAATTTCTCTGTGGCAGCCCTGTGCTCACTGGCTGGGCTGGGGGGTGTCTTCCTGCACCCTGGCCCTCCCTTCTTACTGGGCTCTGCTTTGTGAACTGCTCTCAGCTGCCTCTGCTCGGGCGCCGGTCAGGCTGGGCACTGGGCAGTGCCCTTCCCGTTGGCAGCTGGCTGTGCTCAGCTGGAGGCCCTGGAAATGCAGCACTTGTGCCCAGCCCAACCCCGTGGGCTGGGGGGACACGCGGCCACGGGGACACCCGGCTGTGGGGTTCCCTCATGGCAGCACCGTGATGGTGGTTCTCCTCTCCTTGGCAGGACGCTGGAAAGCAGGACAGGGGACTCCTCAGGATGCTGGAGCTCTCGGAGAGCAAGTTTGCAGGTGGGAAGCTGCTTTCTGTGCCTGCCTGGCTGGGTCAGGGCCGCCCTTTCCCAGCTTTCCGCTTGCGGTCCTGGGCTGTACTGGGACAGCAAATTCCCCTTGAAGGGGTCTGCTCTTCCTGAGCAGAGCGGGAGGCTGTGGGCTTGGTTGTATCCCCCAGCCGGCTGCAGCCATCCCTGCCTGAGCCCTGCCAGGGGTCGGAGTGCGCTCTGAGCCGTTGCACGAAGATGTCCAGCTTCCTGGGGGGGTGGCAGGGTGCTCCCCTCCCTGCCTGCCTGCACACCGGCGCTTCCCCCCACGAGTCTAAGGACAGGAGGAGACGAGTGGGGAGAAATGCCCCCAGCAGCACCCTTCTCCCCTTGCCTGTGGCTCGCTCGAGAGGGGGACTGCGCAGGGCTGACGTGTGCTCTTGTTGCAGGTGCTGATGCGGGGACACCCCTCCCTGGACTAGGAAACCAGGAATCCCCTCCCGCACTCTCAGCTGGAGCCGAGGGGCCGGCGGGGGACAGCCCCAGCTCCTTTCGGCACCTTCCTTTCGACGTCTCCTCTGCCACACCTGCCATCTCCTTCTCGGAAACCACGGACTGCGTGGTGGACTTGGAGCCGCACGCAGCCCTTCGCTTGGGCAGCCAGCAGCAGACCAAAGGCTGCCGCCGGAGAAAGCGCAAGTTCTGAGGCTGGCGGTGCGACGGGCCCCCCGCCTCGGCAGCTCCCCGCGCCCCGGCGAGGGTCTGTGCGGCGCCGTACCCCTGCTTCACCCGCAGCCTTGTTCTCCCACCCCCCTTTTCTATGTTTTATACGGCCCGTGCAGGGAGCGCTGGGTGGAGAAGTGACTGTGTGTTTTGTAGGTGCCCGTGCAGCTTCGCTCTCTGTTAAAGAAATGGAAATATATTTATGTATGTTTTTATGAAACTGCAGCAACACGGAGGAGCTGTGCTGTCTTTCTCTGGGGAATGGGAGGCGCTGGAGGGAGGAGAGGAGGAACAGCAGCTGCTGCGTCCAAAATCACATTTCCCGAGGGCTGGGGGCTGCAGGGACCGGTGGAGCCACCTCCGCCGTGTCCTCGGTGCCCTCCTCGGCCGGGCCGTGCCTGCCGTGCGCCCGCTCCCCGGGGCTGGGAGGGCTCTGCCCGCTCCGGTTACCGGGGGCTTCGAGGGCAGCACGGAGCCCCGGGCCCTGGGGGTCCCCCCGCTCCCCGGAACATCCTTGCCCTGCCGCGAGGGGGGGCTGGGGGGGCTCATCACTGTGCTGCTTAATTAACGGGACGAGCTGATGCAGAGCTAATTAAAACTCGGACTTAAATTTAAAGCGCTCCCAGGGAACGGCGGCGATGCCGCCCGCCCGGGGTGGGAGCAGCCCCCGCGGCGGGGGCGCCCATTGGCCGCGGCGGGGTTCGGCGGCGGGGCGGGCCGGCCAATAGCGGGGCGGGGCGCCCGCGGGCGCTGCTTCGGTTGCCAGGGCAACGGCAGCGGCTGTAGCAACGGTCCCCCCGCCGCCGCCGCCGCCGCCGGGACTCCCCCCCGACACCCCGCGGCCATGGCCAGCCCTGACCGCCGCCGCACGCGGCCCCCCTACGGCAGGGCCGTCAGGGAGCAGACCCCCGCCACCCTCCGCCCGGCCCTCAACCGGTGAGGGGCTCCGGCCCTGCGGTGGCCGAGCGAAGCCGGGTTTGGGGACGGGGATGGGGCTGAGCTGGCTCCCCCTCGCCTCCCCGGGTGCTGCGCGTCCCCGAGCAGGGGAGAGACCCGGCCTCCGGCCTCTTGCAGGTGGAGGGAAGAGGCGGGCAGGGCGAGGCCCGGGCAGCCCCTTTCTCCCAGAGCCCCCGGCCGCTTCACCGTCGTGGGGCGCAGCTGCCCCCTCTACTCCCGGCTGCCGCGTCCCGACTGCGATGGGAGGACGCTGGAAAGTGCCGATGCTGTTGTGACTGCAGCCCCGTGGAGCTGGGACGCAGAGGGGAGGTGGGAGGCACAGCCAGGGACAGACCCCCCCCAGCCCCACTCGTGTGCTTGGGCGCGGGCAGACGCCTGTCCTGTCCTGCTGCGGTGACACACCACTTCCCTCTACGCAGGTCCCCAGTGAGCCACCAGTTTGGTCACCAGAATGATGGTCCCGCCTGCAGCCCGGTAAGGCCTCTCCCTGCCTCGCACCCCGCCAGAGGCGTCCCCTGCCCTCCAGGCCTGCCCTAACCGGCCATCCTCAGGTACGACAAGCTCTGCTGGCGCTCACCATCCCGCTGGAGACGCTGCGGGCGGTGAAGGGCCGCATGCTGCAGGCCATGCACGAGGGGCTGAGCTGCCAGACCCACGCACAGGCCAGCATGCCGATGCTGCCCACCTACCTCTGCTCCATGCCCGACGGCTCCGGTAAGACAGCCCAGCCTGGGGACGGGCTGCTCCGCTACCTGCAGCCCCGTGTGCCTCACTGGACCCGGCCCTGGGGGTGCTGGGGAGGGGTGCACCAGTCTCCAGCCAGTTCTGGGGTCCATAAGCTGCCCTTGTGCTGCCTCTGCCAGTCCCTAGTGCAGGGGTAGAGGCCGGGAGCCGGTTCCTTTGGCCCCTGGGGTGGTCTCGGGCCCTCAGGAGCCTGCCCCATGGGTGAGCGACTGTCCCTGGGACAGGGTGAGGAGCAGATTTGAGGGATCTGCCACCGGGTAGGTCTCTGCCTGACACCACCTCTGCTCCCCTGCAGAGAAAGGCGACTTACTGGTGGTGGAGCTGTGCCAGACCCATGTCCGGACACTGTGGGTGACTCTCCTGGGCGACGGGAACCATAGCCCCCAAGTGATGTACAAGATCTTCGACTTGCCAAGGGATGTCATGCAGGGCAAGGGGGAAGCGGTATGAGAGGCCATGGTGGAGGGTGGCTGGTGCTGGGCTGCCCAGCGCCGCAGGGGCTCGGCGGGGCTCTGGGTTGGTGCTGGGGCTCCAGGCTGCCTCCCCTGCCTCCCGCAGCCCTGGTGCTGGGTAAGGGGGAACAGGCGGTCACCCCGGCTGTGCCTTTGCAGCTCTTTGACTTCATTGCACAACGTGTGAGCCTGTTCCTGGTGGACATCCGCAGCCCTCAGCATCGCCTCCCCTTGGGCTTCGTCTTCCCCTTCAGCTGCAGGCAGACGCGGCTGGACAAGGTGAGTGGAGTGGGACATCCGTGCCCTGCGGCCGCCTCCTCCCCAGTGTCTCATCGGGGAGCTGGCCCAGTGGCAGAAGCCAGCAGCTCACCCATGTGCTCTCCGCAGGCCGAACTCATCTCCTGGTCCAAGGGCTTCAACTGCAGCGACGTGGAGGGGAAGGACGTTGTGCAGTTGCTGCAGTCTGCCCTCAGAAAGCAGGAGGTGGGGG